>JAKUAP010000017.1:0-165381 GCA_030563005.1 Komagataea qinlingensis
TTAATTGAATATATTTTCAATATGAAAAATCCATTTCTAAATGAATAAATCTTTACTGTTTAAAAGATTTAGGGGATGTGTGAAAGTGAATGATCAATCACGCACTTTTGTCTCAGACATGCTGATAATATGAAAGATATTAATAGGATCATATGTCCATAGTGGTCAGATAATCCATAGTGGTCAGATAATCCATAGTGGTCAGATGTTTTGAACAAGAAAAGAAATAAGATCATTCGATCTTATTAGTGGTTCGATTAACGTTGATCTTCCAAATACATTCTATGATGTTTTACTATAAATATCATTAGATTCTCCAAATTATATCCAAATATGTTAACTTATATAGTATCGAAATTACAATCCAAATATTATCCAAATATTATCCAAATACAATCGTACATATCCTTTCGGTCGATAGTTCGATTTCACAGCATATCGTTCAATATCTGGTAGTTATCTGAATGTTTTGATCTTAAAACAAGCTCAAAATTATAGAGAGTGACTTTGTGATGCCAACTTAATATCAGTTTTGCTGGTTCGGGCCACAAGACTATTCTATCAATTACCTTTCCTAATTCGGCAAAACGTAAACAAAGCGTACCAGCAAAAAATCAACCACAAAAAATTGTGTGTTTTTGTTTCAAGATTTTCTAATGATGCATAGAGCCTGGTGTAGGAATTTCGAGAGAATTGGATTTCTTTTTTTTAATTGCGAGTTTTTTAAACTTCTTTTGTTTAAATTCGAAGATTAAAAAGAATCAAAAGATTTCATTGAATAGTAATAGTAGTTCTATTCTTTCACACATACCGTTTTTCTTTGTTGCTATCTTGATTTACCATTTGCTTTCAGCTTTCCAATAATTTAAATATTCCTCTTCCGTCTAACAAAAAGGTAGACTATCATATTCATCAGAAAGAGAGAATAATATATTTACTGGGCTGGACCTGAGTGAATCGAGTACATTAAAGCAGAAGAAAGGCAGGACCTGAGTCTTCAATTTAGAAAAGAGAAAGTTAGAGAAGCGAATAGCTTTTAGAGAAATGTCAACCACTACTTTGTTTGATTCACCATCAAACTTACAGAACATCACATCAAGCTTTATTAATGGTTCACCAAAGAGTCACAAGAGAGCGGGCCATGTTTCCACATTATCCCTTACATCGCCAACCAAATTGAATGTTGTCTACTCAGATTGGAACAGGAGCACCAAAACTCTGAAAAGAACCACATCTTTCAACAATGCATCAACGGATAGATTCATCCCTTCAAGATACACTTCTTCCAACGGTAGAGTTTCAACAGAAGAATCAATTCCACCACCAAACGCATCACCATCAGAACATATAAAGGCCCAGTCACAATTCTTTTATAAACAATCAGTTGCTGATGCCTGTGGAATTGAAGTTGGTCAAAGAATCTTACAATATCAGCCATTACCTCCACAAAGTAAGAATTTGATTCAAATGAACAAAAACTCCAATTTCAACATGAAGAAGTCCACCATTGAACCAATCAGATCAAGAAAGATAAGTTCTAATCCAGACAGAGTACTAGATGCTCCAGGTTTCATGGACGATTTCTATCTGAATTTATTAAGTTGGTCAGTGGATAACTACTTAGCTATTGCATTAGAGAATAGTTGTTACATATGGAATGCCTCATCTGGTTCTGTTTCATTATTGAGTGAATGTGATTTTGCTATTTCTTCAGTTAGATGGTCTGAAGATTCAAGTTACTTATCCATTGGCAAAGATGATGGGTCTGTAGAGATCTGGGATATCGAAACCAACTCCAAGTTACGAACAATGAGAACTAAGACTGGTGTCAGGATTGGATCACAGAGTTGGTCAAACCATTTAGTGACTGCTGGTTCCAAGTCTGGTGAAATCTTCATTAATGATGTTAGAATCAAGAACCATATAACTTCTACATTGAATAACCATGTTGGCGAAGTCTGTGGATTGGAGTACAGAAAAGATGGCTTACAATTTGCTTCTGGTTCAAATGATAACACTGTTTGTATTTGGGATTCAAGATCATCTATACCACAATTCACTAAAACAACACACACTGCTGCTGTTAAAGCTTTGGCATGGAATCCAGACGTTACTTCCTTGTTAGCTACAGGTGGTGGTTCTTCAGATAAACAAATTCATTTCTGGAACACCACGACTGGTGCAAGAGTCAACTCAATTGAGACTGGATCACAAATATCTTCATTGAACTGGGGCTCATCAGACTCATTTGGTAGAGAAATAGTTGCAACTGGAGGTTACCCAAACAATAGCATCAGCATCTACTCATACGAACACAAGATCAAAGTCGCAGAGATTGAGAATGCACATGACTCCAGAATCATCTCTGGACAACTATCACCAGATGGATCAACCTTGGCTACTGTTGGTGGTGATGAGAATTTGAAATTCTATAAAGTGTTCAACAACAAAAAGAAGTCACAAGGAAGTACTATTGTCAACAGTGGCAAGCAAATGCCAAAAATAATGACAATCAGATAGATGAAAAGAGTGCAGATAATGATGATTAACAAATGATATCCCTAGAAAGGCATTACATATTCAGACATAATTCTAATAGATAATAGCATTCATTACTGGGCATGTAGTAGTTGATGAAACCAGCAAATCTCTTTTAAAAGAAGTCAATGCACTCATTGATCTCTCTCTTAAAAAAGGTTTGCGTCAGAAGCCTTGCAGTGCAGTGGCAACGACACTATGTGGAAAAGGAACTCATGAGCAAGCCCAAAGGGAACCACCACCAGAATCCAAAAATAAGGGTAACAATATAAAAGTTCTCAATGAGAACATTCCAGTTGTTACACTGAAAAGAACAGATACTACACTTGATCTAAGCCAAAAGGCAAAGAGATTTGAAGACTCCAAAAAAAGAGGGTATTTTTTTTTCACAAAAAATTAGTGGGAATTTGTTTCTTTTATAGTTTTCCCGTTATTGACTTTTACGGTATGGGCACTACCCAAATTCCAAGACCGGGTAATGTTTGGGGTTTTGAAACGTCAAGATGAAAGAAACAACGGGAATTGACAACAAGTTTGATCAAAATATTAACAAATTTCAACATTTTAGAAGGGTTTTATCCATCTATTCTTTGCATATTTTCATTAGGCAGTGTTTGAATATCACAAATATCACACTTTTGGACTATTTTTATACGGTTAGGGAATAGATAAAAACCATCATGACGGGCATACCTTCAATCGAAGAAAGACTGAACTCAACACATATCAATGACCAGGACTGGGAAAAGATAAAAGCAGACCAGAAACAGGGTGTCCAAGCTATCAGACTCTTCTTGAAATCCAAAACTTCATATGATGTTCTGCCAGTTTCATACAGATTGATTGTGTTAGACACCTCTTTGTTAGTTAAGAAATCATTAAATATACTACTTCAAAACAATATTGTTTCTGCCCCACTATGGGATGCGAAGACTTCAAGATTTGCAGGTTTGTTGAACTCTTCAGACTTCATTAATGTCATACAGTACTACTTCCAGAACCCAGACCAATTTGAATTCGTTGATAAATTAACTTTGAATGGATTGAAGGAGGTTGAGAAGGCAATTGGTGTTGAACCAATCGATACTGGATCCATCCATCCCTTTAAACCGTTATTTGATGCATGTGTGAAGATGATTGAATCAAGATCAAGAAGAATCCCCCTTATTGATGAAGATGAAGATACACATAGAGAAATTGTCGTGAGTGTCTTAACCCAATATCGTATTTTGAAATTCGTTTCATTGAATTGTAAAGAGATTGAAGAGTTATTGGTTCCTTTAAAAGATCTAGGTATTGGTTCATCTCAGGAAATATCTACAGCTACAATGAATACGCCTGTCATTGATGTGATTCAATTGTTAAGCCATGGATCAGTTAGTTCGATCCCTATCGTTGATGATCAACAGAAATTAATCAATGTTTATGAAGCCGTTGATGTATTGGGATTAATTAAAGGTGGTATTTATAACGATCTTTCATTGAGCGTTGGCGAGGCGTTGATTAGAAGATCTGATGATTTCGAAGGGGTCTATACATGTACTGTTAATGATAGATTGGCTACTATTTTGGATAATATTAGAAGATCAAGATTACATAGATTGTTTGTTGTGGATGATGAAGGGAAATTGATTGGTGTTGTCACTTTAAGTGATATATTGAAATATATCTTGTTTGGGGAAAGTGATTAGAAATGATTATGAGGTTGGTTGTTAATGTATATTGTCTTGTTCAATTCTAAGTATTTTTTACTAAAGAGATATTGATAACTTGTAGTGGTTTTGAAACGGGAATATAAATGTACATTTTGTTTGTTAGTGGGTTATATATTATATAGGGGTATACGTTTGAGAAGAATCTACTTCTCTTTACTCAGTAGTTCAAGTTCTCTTTTCTTTTGGATCTCTTCCAATTTTCTAGCGTTCTCTAGCTCAGCATGTTCGGCTTCCTGCTTCTTGTATGCTTCTTCTTCGGCAGCTTCTTGTTTTGCATCTTGTGAGATCAATTCATTCTCATATTCCAGATGTGATAATCCCTTCTTTAAGATTTCTTGGTTGATGAATTCTTCAGCAATCTTATCTTGTTCCAATTCGTCTGGAGCCTTAGTATCATCTGGTTTCTTCTTTGGTGGTGGTTCAGTATGTGCATCTTCATCATTCAACAGCTTGTATAGATTACTGTTTGGATTGGAATATAACTCATCAAATTTCCCAGTTTCCGCAACTTTACCATCATATCCCAGCACAATAATCAAATCAGACTTCTCAATTGTTGATTTTCTATGTGCGATAGAAATAGTGGTAATCTTTTCAGTTTGCATTAATTTCTGCAGTGTTTGATTAATAGCATGTTCACTCTTTGAATCCAATGCTGAAGTAGCTTCATCTAAGATCAAGATAGATGGATGTTTAATTAATGCTCTAGCAATTGAAATTCTCTGTTTTTGACCACCTGATAATAACGCACCACGAGGACCAATAACAGTGTCGTATCCATTAGGGAATTTAGAAATGAACTCATGACAATTGGCTTTCTTTGCAGCTAGGATGATGTCATCCATGCTGATATCTTTGGTGTTCTTTAGACCGAACGTGATATTGTCACGGATAGTACCTGACATCAAAATAGGTTCTTGCTGGACAACACCCAAGTATCTTCTTACTTGTTTAACATTAAATTTAGTGATATCTTGGCCATCGATTAGGATTTCACCACCTGTTGGATTATAATATCTTAATAACAATGAAGCGATTGTGGATTTACCACGACCCGATGGACCAACAATACAAACGTTTGAATTTCTAGGGATCTTGAAACTCAAATTTTGGAAGATCTTCAATTTTGGTCTTGTAGGGTATTCAAATGACACATCCTTGAATTCTATTTCACCAAGTGGTTTAGTTCTGAGGGGAAGACCAGTAGTTTGATTGATCTTTGGAGTTCTGTCTATTAATTCAAACAATCTCGAAGCAGCACCGGTACCTTTCATCAATTCTGAGTAAAAAGCCGCAAGACCGTACATAGCACTTCCAGAATGATTCACATATAGCATGAAGGCAGCCAAATCACCAACTGACATTCTTCCAGATGCAACCAAATTGGCACCATAACATAATATCACTAAAAATGTGATGTCACTGATAGCATAAACCCCAGAATAGAAAGTAGCGTTCAATTTAGCTTCCTTAAAACCTAACTTGTAGACATTTCTAATGGCACCATTATATTTGAGTAATTCTTTACCTTCTGCAACAAATGATTGAACTGTTTTGATGCCATTCAATTGTTCTTCTCCAATCTTTGTTAGATTACCAGTGGCTTCTTGAATCTGTCTTGAAATGATACGAACTCTGTTACCAAAGATGACAGTTCCGATCAAGATACCAGGAAGGAACAAAAACACGGTTGATGCTAAATGTGCAGAAATGTAGAACATGGACCCAATACTGATACTTCCATTGATGAAATGTTTGAACCCATCACTAACATTCTGTGTCATTGATCTGGAAACAACATAGGCATCAGAACCCAATCTTGAGATCAAATCACCAACTTTATGAACATCAAAGAACTCAGCATCTTGATTCATTGTCTTCTTAATCACATTTGATCTCAATCTAGCGACTAGTTTCTCACCAAGAACTCTCAACATGATGATACGTCCATAATCAGCAGCAATACCAATGAATAATAAAACACCTAATATTCCGACAAAATTGTACAATGATAAATCATAGATGATGTTGGGTATCTCTCCATCCATGACATTCTTGACTGCGTCAAGAACCATACCGTATGCACGAGGAGTGGTCATGTTGATGCAACAGGATGTTAATAGTAGTAAGATCGCAACTGCTAACATCTTGAAATCACGTCTAGCTAATTGGACCAGCTTTAATATGTCCTTCCACACATTTTGTTTTGGTGGATCTGATGCTTCTTGTTTAGCTGACTCTACTGGTTTCTCTTTGGTTGAGTATGAGGAAGATGACGATGAGGTGGAGTTGAATCTGATCGAATTGATGATGGAGATTCTAGTAAATGCTGGTTTTGCGGATAATGAATAAATATGCGATTGGATCAAGGGCTTCATGGAGCGTGTAAGCAGAGGTTGCTGTATGTTGGTGACATACGTTCTCAGTAGCTGTGGACGGAGAGCACCGGGAGCATGGGCCCTGAGGAGCGTGGGAGTCTGTCTCAGAAGAAACGACATGGCGACGACCTGTTGTTATATCGTACTGGAGTTTGATATTGTGGAGCCTGGCACGCAGAAGGACGGGGTAGAAGAAGTGTGGGTGCACAATGTGGATCCTGGAGAGCGGGAAAGTCTGGTCCAGTGTCTTTCAAGAGAGATTGGTGGTTTCGTAAAGAAATGGTTCTTGTGAACGAATACAATAATGACTCGGTGATTTTGGGACCGAGAATATTCAGAAACACGTTAACGACTCCAATGCTGGACGAAACTACGCTTCTTACTACTACCAGGCACCGAGTCTCCCGAACGTGCCGGTTCTACGCCCTTTCTGTTCCTAAATCATAACATCTGTATATTCGCTCTAAAAGCCTCCGGGACCTTCAACTTAAAAGTATATCTAATCCAAAGCGACTGGTTCTTTGGCAACACCGTGTTCGTATTTGAAGACTTTGGCTTCTGATTTACCTCTGGCAGCTAATGCTTGGTTTTGGAATTCTGGCTTAACAGAGTTTCTGACAGTTTGAGCAGCAACTTGTAAGTATTTGTTGAATCTGGGTGGTGTTGTTAGTAAAGGGAACTATTTTCATTTTATAGGGTGTCATTGTGGTGCTGGGACTGCTCTAAAACGAGTCGGAAAAAAAGCACACAGTCTGACACTGGTGGATTGAGCACATACGAGATACCGGCTTTTTTCCAAGAAGACATGACGACTGGTTTGATTGGTGATTTGGATATTCTGAACTTGTACTCGATTCGATCTTCTGTTTTTTCGAGCTTTTTTTATTGGATTCTGAAAATTCGCGGCTGGGGTTCTAGACTTCCATTTCCGGTAATCGTAGAAGGTGAATCCCTCATTGAAACAGTACTGTTGCCCCAACCAGCACATTTTTTATCGATTCTTTTTGCGATGAGGTTGTTCATTATTTATAGGAACTTTGTAGATTATCTCCAGCTGAGTGCGTCGTGTTTCACAGCCATGTCCACTACCATGACCGTCTCCAGGGACCACTACTACCGTTTAGCCAGCGATATTGAGGCAGAGCGTATTTCTGCCGCCGTCGCGTTAATCAACGAACTCACAGAAGCTCAAGAAGAGTCTGAATGGGAATATGCCCTAGAGAGACTAATCAAGGGTCTCTCCAGTTCCAGAGGATCTGCCAGATTGGGTTTCTCCATGTGTCTTTCCGAAATTGTGACCATCAGAATTGCAGCTGACAAGCTGACCTTCCCACAATTGATTGACCTTATCAACAAACACACCAAAATCGCTGCTTCTATGAATGGTAAAGAAGAAAGAGCCATGTTGTTTGGCAAATTATTCGGTTTACAAGCAGTTTCTGGTATTGTTGTTAAAGCTGGCGAAGGTGAAGGTATTAATGACTCAGATTTCAAGTTGTTCATTGACAACCTGGTTGAACTATCATGTCTTAAATCATGGATCAGAGAACCATCATTATTCACTATTTTCAATATCCTGCAGCAACAAGGTACCAAATTACCAAAAGAACTGGTTAATTACATCTTTTCCAAAATTGATGAAAACAAATTATCATTATCTATCGAAGGATTGGCCTTATACTTATCAATCCCATCAGCATCGAGATCTGAATTGAAAGATGAGATCAACTTCCAGAACAAGACATGGTCAGAATACGACCCATTAAATAAATCAAACATTAATTTGATCTCTAAGGTATTGAAAGACGTTGCTATTGGTGATGAATCAAACTCTACCGAAGATGGTAAAGAGGTCTTGAAGAAGAAAGGTAACTGGTCACCAAGATTGCATTTCGTTTGGGGTGTTTTAGTCAATGAATTATTGAAAGAAGATGGAGATGAAGATGGAATTGTTTCTGAAAATAAAGAAAACTCCAAGAAGAGATCAAAATCAGATTCCAAAAAGAACAAGAAATCCAAGAAATCAACATCAAAATCCACCCAAGATTCAGAAAAGATCACAGTCAAAGAGTTTTGGAAGATCATCATCGATGAAGGATTTTTCTCAGAGAAAGCATCCCATGAACGTAAATACTGGGGTTTTGAAATCTTTGAGTTGGTCCTACCTAAAGTTCCAGTCTCCAAAACATCCAAATTATTCACAAACAACTTCATGAGAACCTTAATTAATCAATCAGCAGATTCCAAGAGGTTATTATTCAAAATTGCCAAAAAAGCATTGAACTCCATTATTGAAGTCACAAAAGAACAACCACATAAAATCAAACCAATATTATCTGAACTGTTAGTTGGTGAATATGGTAACTTACAATTTGATCAATTGACCAAATCCAAAACCATTGAATCAATCTTGAAAAACCCCGATGATTCCACTAATTATGAAATTGCCGAACTCTTTGTTAATATTCTCGAATCAACCACAGAAGATCAAACCTCTGAAGATTCGTTAAAACGCACCAAGTGGGTTATTGATCAATTGTTGCATTTTGTCAGATTCAATAAGAATTCATTATCTTCAAACAGCGATTTGAAATGGATCGATCTAATCTTGAAATCATTAGTCTTTAAAGCATACTTCAAGCTAGCTGATCAAGAAACGAATGATTCTGCAATTGCTGAGTTTGCACAAGAGAGATTGAACTCTATTTTATCTGACGTAATTTCTATTCCAAGAACGGATAATCAAACCTGGTCATACAAGACATTGACTTTCTTATTAACAGAATCTGAAGACTCATCATCTAAGTTGAAACCAACTTTTGAATTTGATGAAGAAATCTCAAAGACATTAAACAAGACATTCAAGATTTTGAAGAAAATTAGAGCTTTGAGAGAAAGCTCTACACATTTAGACAACTCCAAGTTATTGATCTTCGAATTATTGAACTCAATGGTTTTGTTACAGTTATACACCGGTGATTTTACAGAGTCTATTGAAATTTTGACAGAATTACAAGATTATTACTATAATTCAATCAAGGGAAACAGCAATGAGACTGAGAATGATGTTATCGGTATTGTTGAAATCTTGATGAATTTCCTAAGTCAAAAATCTTCATTATTGAAAAAATTAAGTTTTATCGTTTGGGAAAATTTCTGTGATAAAATTGATTTGAATTGTTTGGAATTGCTATTCAATGTTATAACGACTAGAGAGAACAAAGAAGGTCAAAAAGCATTGTTTGAAGGTGAGGATGAATTTGTTGAGGACAAGGACGAGGATGAAGAGCATGACCATGATCATGATGAAGAAGAAGAAGAAGAAGAAGAAGAAAAAGAAGAAGAGGATGAAGAAGATGGAACCACAAGCAAGAATGAATCTGATTCTGATGATTCTGAAGATGACGAAGAAGAAGAAGATAAAGATATTGACGAGCTTGAAAAGAAAACCAATGTTGCATTAGCTGAAGCTTTGAAAATCCCACATAACGGTGAAGTCATGCTTTCTTCTGATGAAGATTCAGATTTCTCAGATGAATCAATGGATGATGAACAAATGATGGAGATCGATGATCAATTATCGCAAATTTTCAAACAACGTCAAGATGCCTTGAATAATGTCAAGTCTAAATCAGGTAATAGTCGTAAATTGGAAAAGGAAGAAGCAAAAGCAAACGTTATTTTATTCAAGACCAGGGTTGTTGATTTATTGGAGATTTACATTAAGAAGAATCCAACCTCTGAATTGATTGTGTTTATGGTCTTACCTTTATTAAGAGGTTTGAAATTGACACTGGATAAATCATTAGGTGTCAAGATCCACAAATTATTGAAGAATAAGATCTGCAAATTGAAAGTTGATAAAGTCATCATCATCAGCAAGGAAGAACTATTCGAAATCTTAGAAAAGATTTTAAATAAAGATTATATGTTAAGAAACTCAAATAATAATGATTTCAACTCATCATGCTCACAATGTTCTATATTCATCATTAAAAAGTTTTTAGAATTGGATGAAAGTGGAACCGATCAAGTCATTGATCTATACACCAACTTACTAAAGAACTGGTTCAAGAAGAAGAACTCAAAATTACCAAGTTCAACATTTTTCAATTTCATTAATTGGTTGGAATCAAAGAGATCAAACGAAGCTAATTAAGATTTATCGAAAAAGGGATATCCACCAACTATGTATCATTAGGGTGTATCTTTATAACTGTAGACAATAAAGTTTCATAGACCGTGAGCATTAGTTATGTAGAACCTAAATGGAAACCCAAAACATTCCAGAGAAAACACCTAATACGTACAAAATGTTTTTTAGATTTTGGTCAAAAAAAATACAAGTAATTCATTACAAACCAAATCAAACATCGAATTGAAAGTCAAAAATCATCAAACTTAAGCATCATCCTGCACTATGTCTTGTCCATTACCACCTTCTCTTTTTTCCTGTTCCTGTTGTTCTTCTTGCTGTAGAGCTTTTTGTTCATTACTTCTCATATCCACCTCTATTTTGTTATTTATCAAAAACACAGCTGCTTGATTACCAGCATTTGATCCACTTATGGTAACTCTTCTTTGGGCTGAACTTGGATCTGGATCACCAATTGTTATTCTTGATCCTGTGGATTCCATTATTTTCTTGATATTTTTCCCACTTTTACCAATAATGTTACCAACGTAGTCGTTTGGAATATAAATATCCTGTGATAGTTGACCATTCTGTGGAATTGACATAGGCGGGCTGGCTGAAATCATTGAGGCCGATAACGATAGGTCATATGGTGGGTGAAGCTGTGGAGGTTGTGGTGTAGGTGGAGAATTCTGTTGTTGATAATGATGGTTATTGTGTTGATTTCTATATCTATTGTTGTTGATTCGACTGTTGAATTGACGGTTGTGCTGTTGTGGTGGATTGAATCCATAGCCACCAAATTGACCTGGTGCTAACTGTGGAGGTAATCCTGGAAAATTCATAGGATTGAACAATAACGGGTTACCAGGCAAACCAGGTATTGGTACTTGATGTGCTGCATGTTGGGAATTTCCTGGATTATAAAAAACATATGTTCCCTTGAAGCTTGGTTTATTCTCTAGTATTGTTTGAGCAGTGTAATATGTGGCAATGTGTATCGAATCAGCAACACCTGTAATACTCAGACAACGATCTGTTGACAAAGGCATTGAATGGGGACTTGCACTTAGTTTAGCAGCTGATTTCTCTTCAATCTCTCTTAACTTTGTCCCGGCTTTACCAATGATGTAACCCATTATTTGATGAGGTATTAGTAGCTTCAAATCAAATGGTTGTGATTCAGGACCAGACGCAACATTTTCTTCTTCATCAACAATAGCTCTTGTAATTAGACCAAACGCTTTTGCAACGTTTTCAGCAGATCCACGAACATGAACAACTCTCTCTGTTATACCTCGTATGTTTTCGCTAACGTTTATTCTTGTTTCTGAAACGTCTTTGATGTGATTGATCATCTCACCCCCTTTCCCAACAATCAATGCGGCCTCTTTCACCTCACACAACATTCTGAAATGGGTATATGTTGGGTCACCACCCTCGTGTGTCTGCTGGCTGACCTTGTGACTGGATATCTTTGCACGCTCTTCACTGTTGCTAGAACCGGAACCTTGTCCATTTCCCTCGACTTCGACTTCGATATCCCCAGTAGTGTCCTCGTCAATGGCGTCTGCATCCAGTGCGACTCTCTTGATAGCGGATGAGGCCTCCTCGCTAATTGTTTCTTCCTCGTTCTTTCGCTTTAGTAGGTTCTCAGTGCTCATGATAAATGTGTGTGTAGATGACTTCGCAATTCTCAGCCGATTTGACCCGCTATTTTTCTGTATAGGTTGTATAGAGTTGCAGAATTCGTTTTATTGCAACTGGCGTAGTACTGGTGTCTGAATAGCCTGCGTAGTCGTGATTGAACTTGTCTTTGTGCCAGATTTTTGAAAGGCTTGTTTGTTTTGTTTTTGTTTTTTTGTTTTTGTTGATCGTGGAAAATTTCACGGGCTGCGAACCAAACGGTATAAACAATTGCTGAGCTTTTGTTCAGTTTCTTTGGTTTTGTTTCTATTAAGATAACGCAAAATGAGTAATAAAGACCAAGAACTGGCTACTGAGGAGACAAGTAAAGAAGAAGAATATGTGGAAGAAGAAGACAGTGATTTTGATCCCGAAAACGGTAAGTTCTCTGCTATTATGACAAAAGGAACGCCCCATGAGTACTAACACCAAATATCAGCCAACAACGACGATGATTTCTCAAGTGAAGACGATGGGGCCGAAGACAAGAATACCAAGAAGATACGGTCCAAAAAGCTCAAAGGTAAAGCAAATGACGAAGACTTTGACATTGAGACAGAACGAGAAGTGAAGAATGCGGATTATAGTAAGATAGAGAGTGCAGAAGGTGGTTTAATCAAAACAAGAACTCAAAGAGCATTGGAAAGTCAGCAACAGAAACAATTCAAATTCACACAGTTTGGTCAAAAGGGAACAGTTGATGTTGAAGATGCTTGGGTTAAACTGCAGTCTATAACGAAGGAGAGGTTAAAAATCAGATATAGCTCGTCTTCACCATCTACTGATTCAACTCCACAACCAACAATACTAAACAATAAGGAGCAGATCAAGATCAAGAGAAAATATGAATATGCGGGTGAAGTTATTACTGAGGAGAAATGGGTTGACAGAGAATCATTCGAAGCCAAACAATATCTTAACAGTTTGAAAGATAATGAAAAAGTTGAGTCAAGTAATGATATTAAACAAGACGATCAAGCACAGAAGAAACAGAGAGTTAATGACAAAGGTGAGAAACTAAGAGTAATAAGGAAAAGACCACCATTACTGGAAGGTATCATTAATGGATCGATCAAACCTAAGTTTAACACATTGGAGAAATCCAAGGTTGATTTCGCTAAGTTTGTTGATCGGGAAGGTATTGATGATGAATTGACCCAACACAATAAGGATGGTTACTTAGAAAGACAAGACTTCTTGAGCAGAGTTCAATTTCACAAAGATTCTCAAATTAAGGATATCAGAAGAAAAGAGCTTGCTAATAAGAATAATCATTAACCTATGGACGTTTATGGATAATTGACTATCATATCTTCTACATACTAAACCGTAAAATAAGTAAATCTCTTAAAAGTGTGGAACTCCTAAACTAGTTAATGTCATGTTAACAATACTGAAAATACCTTCACCTAGAACTAAACCACTACTGAATACAATCATAGAAGTCTTACCTTCATGAGAAAACTTGACTTTTTTTAACCAAATGTATGCAATGACACCACCTAAGAATCTTGCGATTGTGAACGATGGTGTATTATAAATACCAATACCAACAGCAACACCTGAAGGTAACCAAATCAATCTATGTTGAACAGCTTCATTGTTCTTGTATAAATTCTTGATCAATGAGATGACACCAAAAGTTAAGCCAAAAACAATAGAGAATTCAAATGCATATGGCGGCAGACCCTCACCAGTAACTAATCTTGAACAATCAATCCAAATAACAGCAGTTGGGATCCTGAACACTTTGTTTGGAATTTCATAAACAACATTATAGGCCTTATACATCACCGAACTCAACACAACTGACCATAAAGTACCAATTATTTGAGCAATGAATTGAGCATACGGTGAGGCACCAATTAAATGACCAGTCTTCAAATCCTGCATTAAATCACCTGCTTGTTGGGCACCTGCTTCTGCAATACCACCAGCGACTAAATTGACTAGAACTGAACCTGGATGGTCTTTAGGAATGACCAATGCGAATAATAACTGTGATAATTTACCGATTCCACTGACTGGGTTCAAATCAGTTTCTCCTAATGCTCTAACACCAAGAATTGAGAGAAATAAAGCAAGAATGATTGCAATAACTAGTGAATAAAGAGGAACAATTCTGACACCGAACAAATGAATCATAGTGACTATGCATAATACTGATGATAGGATTAAACCAATGACAACAGTTTTAGTATCAACTAAATATTTAGAATCTAGTTCACAGCTGATATTGGAAGCTTCATCAGTGGAGAGTCTTCTCTCCCGTTCATTCTGATATAATTTGACTATTGATTGAATGGTCACAACAATGAAAGAAACAATAGAATCACTGATCATAACAGCTAAACTGATCCATAATATCCACCCTTGCGCACCTGTCTTCCAGTCATCAATAGGACCATCTGCCCATCCTAAATTCTTAGCGATTGGTGCCAGGATACCCCAACCTAGAATAGATCCAAATAGCATGTATGAAACGGTAGGCAAACCCATGATAACACCTTGACCGATGTATGCTGGTGATGGTTGTAAGTTCCAGAGATAATGATTGTTTAAATATGAGCCAAATATTGGTATGCTTCTTAATTGTGGGAAAAAGTATGAAATGAGTGTGTATAACGAAGAGAATGAGAATGTCGTAAACAATGATTTCAAGTTCTTGTTGTATAACTGTAAATTTGCTATTCTTTTCATGTTCTGTGATTCCAATAATGATGTGCTTTCATTGGGTATGGACAATTGTTCATTAGAGTTGTCTTCACTTTCATCATTGTTCGATTCACTGTCACTGATCAATAGTTCGTTGTATTCTGACGGAATCTTGATCTCACCATGATCATCATGACGGACTTCAGTTTCGTTTAGGACAGAAATCAAAGTTGCCGTGGCACTACCTGATGGGAATGGCAGTTTCTCCTTAATGATGACCTGCTTTCTCAATGGGACAGCAAAGAAGATACCAAAGAAGGACAATCCAAGTGACCAGACAATCAGATCTTTTAAAGTGAAATTGACTAGTCTTCCCAACCCAGTTTCTTCTGGTTTCAAGAACTTTTCAATGGCAGGAATCACACCAACAAACCCGTATGCCAATGGACCCGTACCAACAGCAACAGCAATGCTCTGTATAAACACGTTCTCCACGTCTGTGAACTCATATGAGAGATGCTTCTGAAAGTTTTTGAACAATGCAAATGATAATAAGGCAGAAGGCAATGACATCATGGAGACCCAACCAGTTTGCAAACCAAA
Organism: Komagataea qinlingensis; assembly: GCA_030563005.1. NCBI lineage: Eukaryota > Fungi > Ascomycota > Saccharomycetes > Phaffomycetales > Wickerhamomycetaceae > Komagataea > Komagataea qinlingensis. The sequence continues at coordinate 15,711 of JAKUAP010000017.1, forward strand.
CTGGAAGTTCGATACCAGTATGATGGATCCAATGGCCAGTCCAGCGAGAATGGCACGCGGTGTGATCTGCCTGATGCCTGGTTTTTGCTCCCAGGGAATGTCTCTCCATTCCTGCGATGATTCGACGGTCATTACGTCTCCGATCTGTGTGTTTGTGGGCTTTAAACTCCAAAGTGAAGTATGCAAGTAGGTATTAAGATTCAAGAGGCGTTGATAGTGGCTGATACGGAAATGCAGGCACGCAACACAAACAGGTGGCTTATGCTCTAATAAATGGGTAGTGGGTTCAAAGGTAGAAAGTTCAAAAGGGCCAAACAATACAAATATAAATCAATTACTCATCAAATCATTTTCTATGGTACTCAATTTATCGATAATGCACCGGAGAGTTTTGCCCTTTTCGGCTTTTGGTATGCTTGTGCGGGATTGGTGCATTTCGCGAATACGCCACAATTGCGACATTTGCAGGGCTTCAAACGAGGGCATAGTTCGATTTTAAGCGCAACCAGGAACTTAAACTGACTGAAACTGCCGGCTTCAAGATAGCATTCATTTATTCATTTGTCGTTCTCTGTCATCTCATGTTCTCGTATGCAGAAAGTTCCCACAGAAGTCTTCAAAGGCACGTGACTTCGAGTCCTTACAGCCTATTTCACCTGCGGCGTCTATTCTTTAAATAGCGCAAGTGGTTTAGCGGTAAAATTCAAAGTTGCCATCTTTGAGCCCCCGGTTCGACTCCGGGCTTGCGCAAAGACCTTATTTTTTTGTTTCCCCTACAATTAAGGCCATGTTTGAAATGTCCAATAGAAACTTGAAGGCATTCGTATAACATATGTACTCTGTTGGATGGTTCAAACAGTGGTAAATACTAACTTTTTTTTTCCCAACATAATATACGTTTATTAACTTTAAATTTACTCTATATAACTTGTTTCCAGCAGGGCTTATTCACTTGAACATGGTCTTTGTTCTGTTGCAACCATTCTGCTCATATGGATAAGGTAGCTTTCGCGCCAGATAGTAAGTCACCAACTTCAAATTTCCTCCGATCTTCTGGATTTCCTGAAATAACCAGCATCAAGAGCATTAATTGTGTCCATGCCTTGAAGCAAGAATTGAACCTAATTTCATAATTTCCATATCATCAGTGAGAATAAAGTATCTTGTTCCTGATTCCTGAATGAAGAATGAGCCCAACAATAGATCCAAGAACCAATAAAATGTATATGGACATCCTCATTGCGATTACTAAAAGAATTGAAAACTGCTGACTGAAGCAGAGCTTCCGCCCAGATTGGTTCCAATTAAAAATCAGTGGTAATGAGCTCAAGCCAAGAGTGAAAGACACATCCTCAGTCTTAAGAATAACCTATTAACCTGCTGAGACATGCCCAAATGAATCTCGTTTTTCACTGTCACCCTGACAAGCAGAGTAAACGACAGGCTCGATCATATTCTGGTTCAACCGTTTCATGTCAAATCGTGCTTTACCCGGCCTAAATCCATATCGGGTAAATTTCGTGGAATTTTTTTGTTGATTTTTGACGTAAACAAAAACAATAACAAAAACAAACAAATCTGAAACAGGCACTAAACACACTAAAAATTTATAAATTGTCAGGTGTTCCACTGATATAGACTACTGCTTATACTGCTGAGGATACTATGACCAAGAGGTTCTCAGATATCTTGACCATAAGGTCAGATTTCAACTTTTTCAAGAGCATAGCGAACCTCGAACCCTTTGAGTTACAAAACCTCATGATTGTGGTTGATGATCTAATCACATACACGTTGCAAACTGAGCAGATATTCCAGAATATTGAGCATGAGTACAAGGATAAGATGGATAATGATTATGATTGGGTCATCGAAGGTTATGAGAAGTTTTATGATGTGTTCAGAAACATTGATTCGTTAGATTCCATTGTGTTACAGGCGTTGAATTTGTTGGAGAACAAAATAGAAAAGGATGCTAGTATTGCTGAAACAGATATATTTGATAAACTTGATGATTTGAATGGGAAAAGTATGTTCATCAAGAGACATTATTTGGTTCCCAACAAGATCAAAGTTGATTTGACGATTGAATACAATGAGATTTACACTTTGACGATGAATTCAATTAATAAAGAGCTAGAAAATTGTCTAAAGAAATGTTTTAAGATTCATGAAAAGAGATTCAGTTCTCCAGTTCGTCATGCACCAAGTTTCAACTTAGATATGTTGACCAAGAAGTTGCTACAACAACGTGATCATTTAAAGCTACCATTATTGAACTCTATTGATAATGAACTCTATGAAGAATACCTAGATCTTAAAACAGCCATTGATCCGATTGAAGCAAGTCTCAAGTATATCCCTTCCAGAGTTGAGACATTTGAGAAACATTATAGCAATATTCTGACTGCTTCAAATTTAGATAGAATAATAGAGAAGTACGAAGACTTAGTCAAAGAGTTCAACTATTTGAACAATGAGGTCAAAGAGTTGAAATATGATTTGATTGATTCTAGATGGAATGAAATTTTTAGTTATTTGAACACGGAAATGTCATTTTTGATTAATAGTGTTGAGAAAGAGTTGGCTAAGATTTCAAGATTCACCAATGAAAATGATAAAGAAAATTCTTTCAGATCACAGATATTGAAACGGTTAGGATATATTACAAACATTGTTGAGAATACTTTCATTTTAATCAACCAAGCTATAGATGAGGACTTAATAGATTTCAAAGTTGTTGAAAAGAGTAACGAACTAGCCAATGATTGGTTGAAGGTGAAGGCTTTGATACCGCCTGAGATAATGATAAAGATTGAAGATGAAACGATTAGTAATACTAATGATAACGAAGAGAAGGACAATGATGAGATAATGCACCATATGAAAAAGCTTTCCCTAGAGCTAAAATTTGAAGAGAATAAAGAATCAGACAGAGAACAAAAACCAACTCCTTTGAAAGACAAAAGAAGAAGTAGAGCTGGCCAGTTCTTGATGGGTAAAATGAATTTGGTTCCTGTTTTGATTGAAAAGAATCCTACGTCAGTTAGAAAGCCAGATGAAAACAGAGTTCTGGGTGACAGTCATAAAGCAAATCAACTTGATTTCAGTCATAAGAAATTAACAAATGCATTGAGAAATATACCAAATCTGCAGAAATCTGAAAGCCCCTTGAAGTTAAGTCTTGACAATTTCGAACCCAATGACTATACGGAATCCCCACAAGTCCATGCGGATACACTGGCTCAATTGATTGGTGACTCTTCTCCGTTGAAGGACGATACAGTCTTTGAGACACCTGTACCAAAATCAAGGAGGAATTTCTCCAATGGTTCTGTCATCATCCACGAAAAAGCCAATTTTGAAATCGAGATCGAAGTACCAGAACTAGAACCAGAAATCATGCCACAGGCTTTACCAAAACCTCAAATAGAAGTCAAACCAACTAAACTGAGACTCCCTAAAGAAGTCAACTTCCAATCAAAGATTCCTAGACCTGTTTCAAGACTCGGTACGATATCAGATAGATCTCAATCTAGACTTGGTTCCATTGGAAGATCAACATCATCATTGGGTGTGAGATCCACACAAAGACCAGCAACATCACTAGCTGTATGCAGATCAGCAACAATACTAGAATCTCCAATCCAGAAGACATTCAGACATTCAATGCAACCAACTTCAGTATCAGTTCAGCAAACTCCTGTCAGAAGTAGCAGAAGATCACTTTTACCACAACCGACACCAGTACGAGAGATCATTGAAAGAGGTAGTTCCAGATTGAGTGAATCAAGAAGTTCCGGAAAATATGAACCATTATACTCCACCATATCTACATCTTCATCAAGATCAAGCTCTAGACTTGGCTCAAGATCTGGGTCAAGAATAAGTTCCAGACCAGGGTCGAGTTTAGGAAAAGCACCACCAAGACCAGTGTGGCATTAACGATACAGCTGATGATTTACGAATGATGTGTGGTACAACCAAGAATGACAATTTTTTTTTAAATTCATTGATATAGACGAGGCGTTAATTGGTTATAGGATGATGATGATCCATCCTCCTTTTTGAATAAATTATGATCGTGATGTGATAAATAAGTTCATGAATAAATAATGTAATAATGAAATGAAATGAGTCTATTTGGTTTTCTTCGCAGCAGCTTCATAATCGACATTATCCTGTCCGAATAACTTAGTGAAGAAACTGTTCTTATCATGATATTCTATCTCTTTTGCAGAAAACATTCTTATTGAACCATCTTGCATTATTTCACCAACTTGCACTTTCTTCTGTTCACCGAGAAACAGTCTCTTGTATAGTACAAAACTTGTGATCACGAACAATGGTAATCCGATAAACACCATTTTGACACTGGTTGAGAGTTAGTCTTCTTTGGACTGGGGTATGGCCGTTGTCAGTACGCTCATTAACTCACGCTTTTCCCTTCTCGAAGAGCTCTTTTGGGGCATTTGGGTACAGTCTTTTGAAATCTGATTCTTTCATGGCGTGATCTATGGCAAGGTATGAAGAGTAGAACAGTGGTGTTGGTAGTTCTAGTGGTTCTAGTGGTTCAAAAGTTGATATTAGTACTGGTAACTCTAGTGTATGGGTGTTTCCTTTGATTACATAAGACCTATGGTATCAAGGTATCAAGTATCAAAAAAAAATTTCTAGTTCATCGCACACTTTGATTTAGAGCCTGAGATTGATCTTACTGCGTCAGATACACATCGATATAATGGGCAAAGTGGCCACGCAGAAGAAGAAGTACTCCAGTGGAAGTGACAACCAAGTCGCAGCTGAAAAACACATGAAATCCGTTTTCAAATTCAATACTGATTTAGGCCAGCATATCTTGAAGAATCCATTGATTGCACAAGGTATTGTGGATAAAGCCAACATCAAACCAAGTGATGTCGTGCTGGAGATTGGTCCAGGTACTGGTAATTTAACAGTGCGTATTCTTGAACAGGCAAGAAAAGTATACGCTGTGGAAATGGATCCTAGAATGGGTGCCGAATTGACAAAGAGAGTCCACGGTACTCCAGGTGAAAAGAAACTAGAGATCATGCTTGGGGATTTCATGAAGACTGAATTACCATACTTTGATATCTGTATAAGTAATACTCCATATCAGATATCGTCTCCATTAGTGTTCAAATTGATCAACCAGCCAAAACCACCAAGAGTTTCCATTCTTATGTTTCAAAGAGAATTCGCATTAAGATTGATTGCAAGACCAGGTGATTCACTATACTGTAGATTGTCAGCAAATGTGCAAATGTGGGCCAATGTTACACATATCATGAAAGTTGGTAAGAATAACTTCAGACCCCCACCTCAAGTTGAATCTTCAGTCGTTAGAATAGAGATCAAGAATCCAAGACCCAAGGTTGATTATAATGAATGGGATGGTTTGTTAAGAATCGTTTTTGTTAGAAAGAATAGAACTATTGCTGCGGGTTTTAAATCAAGCACCATTTTAGAAATCTTGGAGAAGAATTACAAAACTTACTTAGCCAGTTTGGATGACGATGCTATGATTGATGATTCTGTCAAGGGTAAGAAGAGTGAGACTTTAGAGGTTGTTAAGGCTAAGATTGAACAAGTTTTGACTGAGACTGAATTGGGTGAGAAGAGAGCCGGTAAATGTGATCAAAATGATTTCTTGAGATTATTGTACGCATTCCATCAAGTTGGTATTCATTTTGCATAGATAATCAAAAGGGCATTTTATATTGTACATTAGTTAATTTAATACGGGGAAGCACTAAAATTTTTAGAACCGATTATGTAGTATATTTGATCCTTAGAAAAGTGTTTTGATCTGACTCTTTTCTGAAAATATCTGATGATGATGAGATAGATAGCTCATTTTCTTGACTAGGTGAGATTTCGAGAGGTCTATAAAAAAATTTAAAACTCATCACACTAAATAGACTTCACTAAACCCTCCAGTGAACTCCCATCCACAGCCATGGCTAAGAAGACTAAGAAGGACAAAGAGGCCAAGAAGGCCCGTGCTGAGGAAAAGAACAAGAAAGCGCAAGTGAAGGCGGACACGAAGAACAAGAAACTGTCCAAAAAACACAACATTGATGAAGATGAAGATGATCAAGACATTGAAGAAATTCTTGCACAATTCAAACAACAGCAACAAGAGTTCGAAGAAATCCATGTTGAGACTGTTTCTCGTCCATCTAAGAGAATCAACAGTTCCATGATCGCCAACCCTTCCCATGGTAAAAGAGAATTATTTATTTTCGGTGGTGAAACTACGGTCAATTCCAACTCTCACTTCTTCAATGATCTATTTGTTTATTCACTAGACACTGATCAATGGAAGAGAATCACATCTCAGAACTCACCAACCAATAGATCATCAGCTGCCATCGCTGCGCATCCTTCAGGTGTCGTGTTGCTTCATGGTGGTGAATTCTCCAGTCCTAAACAGAACACATTCTATCATTATTCAGACACTTGGTTATTAGATTCCCAGAATAAAGAATGGACCAAGATCCATACTAAAGTTGGTCCATCTTCAAGATCAGGACACAGAATCACAGCCTGGAAGAATTATTTCATCTTACATGGTGGTTTCCGTGATTTAGGCTCTTCCACTTCGTACTTACATGATATTTGGGTCTTTGATATCACTACACATAAATGGCAACAGATCGAGTTCCCACCTAACCACACCATTCCTGATGCTAGATCTGGTCATTCATTGCTTCCACATCCAGATGGTGCTGTTTTGTGGGGTGGTTACACTAAAGTCAAAGCCGGTAAGGGTCTCCAGAAGGGTAAGATCTTGTCTGATTGTTGGATATTGAAGATGAAGACCGATTTGAGTGCCGTTCGTTGGGAAAGACGTAGAAATCAGGGATATCAACCATCACCAAGAGTCGGGTGTTCTATGGTGCATCATAAAGGTAGAGGTGTTTTGTTTGGTGGTGTTTATGATTACGAAGAGACTGAAGAATCTTTAGATTCTGTGTTTTACAATGATTTATTGACGTATCAGATCGAAATGAATAGATGGTATTCTTTGTCTTTGAGAGCTGCAAAGAAGAAACAACAGAAGGCAGTGAAGAAGCAAAGAGATGAAGATTTGGAGGAGATTTTGAATGCTCTGTTGGCCAAAGCTAATTTGAATGACGAAGCAGATGCTGGTGATGATGATGATGATGATGAGATTGAAAAAGAGTTGAAGAAAATGGATGATGATGGAGACAGTGATGAAATGGATTTTGTTAAAGAATACCAGATCGTTAATAAGTTGCCACATGTTAGATTTAATGCATCCACAGCTGTTGTTGATGACACTTTGTTCATCTTTGGCGGTGTTTGGGAATTTGGTGAGCGTGATTTCTCCATCGATTCAATGTATTCTGTTGATTTAGCCAAATTGGATGGTTTAAAGATTTTCTGGGAAGATCTAAGAGAGATCGAAAAGGCCACTGAGGAAGACGATGAAGATTTCGATGATGATGATGATGATGAAGACGATGATGAAGAGGACGAAGAAGAAGAGTCCCAAGATAAGAAATTAGTTGCTGAAGATGAAGACGAAGAAGAGGAAGAGATTGAAGAAGAACCAGAGATTCCAGACCCAAGACCATGGTTGCCACATCCAAAGGCATTCGAGAACTTGAGAGCTTTTTATATCAGAACTGGTGCTCAGTTCTTGGAGTGGGCCATCTCTAATAAGAGAGATGCTAGAGGTAAACATTTAAAGAAACATGCATTTGATTTATGTCAAGACAGATGGTGGGAAAGAAGAGAACAAGTTCGTATTGAGGAAGATAAGTTGGAAGAATTGGGTGGTATCGATGAGGTTATTGAGAAAGATACCACTAAACAAACAGGTAAGAGAAGATAGATCATTAAATAGAGATACATACATTTATACACTAGAGATTATATCTTTGTATCTTTTATTAAGTAAACGGATTTCGTATTTAGACGGATTTCTTAACCAATTCAGAAACCAAGTTGGATAACTCTTCAACATCACCCTTATTACTAGCTTCAGCATACACTCTGACAGCATCCTCAGTACCACTGGCTCTCACAAATGATCTACCTTGGCTAAACTTATTAACAGTTTCATCAATCTTAGCTTGTAACCCTTCTGGTTTCACTAGTTGTCTTTCTGCATTTGTGGTTTGAAATAAGAATCTATCAGAGACTATAACCTTAGCTAACTTGTTAGGTAGGTCAACATAAGAAGAATCCCATTGGTTTGGATTCAATGTTTTAATCTTCAGGACAATCAGAACGGTCAATAGATCAGAAATGGCATCACCGACAGTTTGATTAATCAAGCTGTTGAATTCGATAATGGTTTCGATTGCGAATTTGTCATGTGGTGTGATATCTTCGCTTGATTGTAATTTAGTCAGTTCTTCAATGAATTGTTCATTAAACACAACGGTACCATGACCATTTGCTTCAAAGTAAACACCAATGTCAAACTTGGTAGCTTCATGATGTAAATGCTTAACACCGGTTGGTGTACAGACAACTGGGATCTTCAAGACATCAGTCAAATATTTTGTGGATGAACCATTAGCGTATGCGGTTTGAACAACCCCGATATTGGCCTTAATGTTTGATTTGTTGATTAAGTCAGTGAAGAACGACGCCAGCAATGTAGAGATCTTGTCACCATCCAACAAGTGGAACTTCTCATCTTCATCAACGTAGTATAACACCACACGATCAGCATCACCGTCAAAAGATGCGTTCAGTTTTAATGCTTTTGGTTGAATGTTTAACGGTAATTTCTGGTTTGTCTTGACAAAATCGGCACCTGAACCAACATTCAATGCCAGTGGATCAGTATAATTATTGTTAACCAGTTCGTACTCAATATATTTTGAAAGATACTCATCAATTAATTTTGAGAATTTTGGACCACCGATACCATTTGCTGCATCAACTGTGATTTCAATTTTTTGATTTGAACCATCATCATACTTTTGGAAAACATTAACAAAGGCAGAGGATAGTTTTGAAAAGTAACCTTCTTCGGTTGGTTCACCAAACGGAACTTTATTGGTAACTGTGTTGACGGCTTTAACTGAGTAATGCAATTGTGGAGTAGATAATAAGTTGAAGTTTTGATAGCTTGAGCCCATGGCTTCAAAACCGTCAATTGTGGCTTCAGTCAAAGCAACACCAGATTCTCTTGAATCTCTAGCAATAACAACACTTGATGGTGAACGCAAATCAATGTTCAATTGCTTAGACAATGATTCAATATATTCATAGATCTCATCACTTGTTTCCAAGTTAGCTAGAACTGTAGCGTGTTTCTCCCATGCCTGCTCCAACATCTCACCTTGTGGGTCAATTAGCTTGATACCATTGTCTTCCGGTGGGTTATGAGATGCAGTGATCATGACACCAACAGTTTGGCCCTCTAAGTATTTGGATCTCAATGAAGCAAGAATACCAACCACAAAGACGACACTATCTAAAATATTGGCCTTAGTTCTGAAACCAGCGGTCCCGTAAGTGAATTTCAACTCCTTTGATTTCGCATGTTTAGTGTGGTGCTTGTTGAGTGATTCTTTGATAGAGAAAGTCATCTTTGCAGTCCAATTGAGCGGTTGCAAGGTTGCAAGTGTGCATCTGCTGCAGAAGCGTTGTCAAATTTGGTGGTGTTTTAACACGAAATCAAAACACACCCACGTGATGTCACGTGAACTCTGGAACCAAATCCGATCCGATGGCGAGAAGAGACTATGACGTAACCGCCAAAATATTTCAGACACCGTTTTCTTGTCTGGGTCAATGATGAGGGCAGTAGTAGACAGTGACGGGGTGTCAAATCTGGCATTGCTGACTTCTCCTCAAGCCCTGCAAAACCCACCGCGTGCTAAAGTACAGCTGCTCCCAAAGCTGTGCCCCTGAATCCACCTATCGCAGCAGATACCCGCATACCACAGCCCATCAGCCTGTGGCCCTACCGGGTTCTGGAGGTAAACAGAGTGTACCTCACCAACAACAACTGTACAAAGCTCCATCTGGTAATTAGCCCCCAGCGCATCCACCGGCTGTTGATCTACAGAGTTTCCCGCAGAACGCAGCCATGGCCAGTACAGACGTCCTCGCGCTGCTGAGCGACCAGCACGGGTTCCACGAGTTCTGGAGCAAGTCTCAAGATCATCCTGAGCTCATCAGAAAACAGCTGCTAGCACTGGCCAATGAGCAGAAAGACGAAATTGAAGAGTTGAAGACAGGGAAAGCGAAGTTCAAGAGCACCTTAGCTGAGATTTCAGAGGTGTTGATTGCCGTGTCCACCGGTGATTTGTCCAAGACGGCAAAGATCAATGTCGATGAGGAAGACGAAGACGAGGATCCTAATATAATACAAACCAAGAAAACCATCAATTCAATGGTTGACCAGTTGAACCTTTTCGCATCAGAAGTTACCAAGATCGCCACAGAAGTTGCCCATGGTGAGTTGGGTGGTCAGGTCAAGACAAATCCTAACGTCACTGGTATTTGGAGACAACTGTCTGATCATTTGAATTTAATGGCGTTGAATTTGACAAACCAAGTCAGAGAAATCGTCGAAGTTGTCAGAGGTGTTGCAGGTGGTGATTTATCCAGGAAGATTAACGTTCATGCTCAAGGTGAGATTCTCGAACTACAAAATATTATTAACACCATGGTTGGTCAGTTGAAGACCTTCGCTTTTGAGGTTACTAGAGTCTCTAGAGAGACTGGTGTTGAAGGTAGATTAGGTGGCCAGGCCGTTGTTGTGGGTGCAGAAGGTATATGGAAAGAATTAACAGATAATGTGAACGCGATGGCTACTAATCTAACAAATCAAGTCAGAAATATTGCCAATGTTACCACTGCTGTTGCTAGAGGTGATTTATCTAAGAAGGTGACTGCTGATTGTAAAGGTGAAATCCTTGATTTGAAATCAACAATCAATCAGATGGTGGATTCATTACAAACTTTTGCTCTGGAAGTTACTTCGTTAGCTACTGATGTCGGTATTAAAGGTATCTTAGGTGGCCAAGCTGTTGTTAATGGTGTTGAAGGTGCTTGGAAAGACTTGACCGATAATGTCAACGCCATGGCTACAAACTTGACAAATCAAGTGCGATCGATTGCCACTGTTACTACTGCTGTTGCTTATGGTGATTTATCGCAGAAAATTGATGTTGTTGCCCAAGGTGAGATTTTGGAATTGAAAGATACTATTAATAAAATGGTGGATTCTTTACAAGTATTTGCAAGTGAAGTCACCAGAGTGGCTAAAGATGTAGGTATTGATGGTAAATTAGGTGTTCAAGCCCAAGTTTCTGATGTTGATGGATTATGGAAAGAGATTATTACAAATGTCAATGTTATGGCTGCTAATTTAACATCACAAGTCAGAGCATTTGCTCAAATTACCGCTGCTGCTACAGATGGTGATTTCACAAGATTTATTACCGTTGAAGCATCAGGTGAAATGAATACTTTGAAGACTAAGATTAATCAGATGGTTTATAATTTAAGAGAATCTATCAAGAGAAACACTGCGGCAAGAGAAGCTGCTGAATTGGCAAATAGAGCTAAATCTGAATTCTTGGGTATTTTCTCCCATGAATTGAGAACTCCATTCAATGGTATTCTGAATTATATCCAATTAACATTAGACACTGAATTAACTCAATACCAAAGAGAAATGTTATCGACTGTTCATAACTTGGCCAATTCTCTGTTGACAATCATTGATGATATCTTAGATATTTCCAAGATTGAAGCAAATAGAATGACTATTGAACAAGTGGATTTCACATTAAGAGGTACTGTGTTTGATGCTTTGAAAACACTAGCCGTGAAGTCTATTGAGAAACCATTGGATTTGATATATCAGGTTGATGCCTCGTTCCCTGATTATTTGATTGGTGATTCTTTCAGATTGAGACAAGTTATTTTGAATTTGGTTGGTAACGCTATCAAGTTTACTTCCAAAGGTCATGTCCAACTATCTATTAGAAAAGCTACACAATCTTTGGAAGAACAAATCAAAGAATCCACCAAAGATTTTGATTATGTTACTGGTAATGATTCTTCCACTATTGTCCAATCTCATGAAGTCCCAGATCAAGAAGCTTTAGTTTTGGAATTCTGTGTTAGTGATACTGGTATTGGTATCCAGAAGGATAAATTAGATTTGATTTTTGAAAATTTCACTCAAGCAGATGGTTCAACTACAAGAAAATTCGGTGGTACTGGTTTAGGTCTATCCATTTCCAAGAGATTGATTCATTTGATGGGCGGTGAAATTTGGGTCACGTCAGCTTATGGAAAGGGATCTAAGTTCTACTTCACTATTTCCGTCAGACCTGTCAAGATTGAAGATTTTTCCAAAAAGACAGAATCTTCATTATTAAGCTTCAACCTACATCAAATATTATTCATTGCTACTGAACATTCCTTAGCAGAAAGGACACAAATTGAAAATGATTTGAAACAATTGAACCTAAGACAAACTGTTGTTACATCAATTGAAGAAGCAAACTTTGAAGAACATATCAAATATGATGTCATTATTATTGATTCTTTAGAAATGGGTAACAGATTGAGACTATTACCAGAAATCAAATACATTCCATTTGTCTTATTACATCATCAGATTCCAAAATTGAATATGAGTGTCTGCTTAGACTTGGGTATCCAATCATATGGTAACACACCATGTTCGATAATGGATTTGACTGGATACTTGAAACTTGCCTTAGAATCAAGAATTGTTCCAAATGAAGAAGACAATCCACAGTCATACAATATTCTATTAGCTGAAGATTCTCTGGTCAATCAAAAACTGGCTGTCAGAATCCTTGAGAAGTATGGCCACGAAGTCACAGTCGCGCAAAATGGGTTAGAAGCTTACGAAGCTGTTAAGAAACATTATTATGATGCTGTATTGATGGATGTTCAAATGCCAATAATGGGTGGGTTTGAAGCCACTGAAAAGATTCGGAAATGGGAAAAGGAAATTAATCCTATTGATCCATTCTCAGTCAGAGTTCCAATTATTGCATTAACTGCTCATGCTATGCTGGGTGATAGAGAGAAATGTATGCACGCAAACATGGACGAATATATTTCAAAACCATTGAAACCTAATTTATTGATTCAAACTATTGCTAAGACTATTCATCATGTTAATAAATTGAAAGAGATCGCTCAGACCAACCCACATAACAGACATTTAGAGAATGAAGGGTTGTTGACTAGTTTGCATAACTCTTCCACTAACTCTTTGTCATTGGCTGCTAATAGTGGTGAATCTGGAATGAAGTCTCCAAAGCAGAAACATAAGAAAAATGTTCTTTCTGTTGAAGAAAAGATAAATAAGGAAGCTGAAGGTAGTATTGATGTTAAGGCTGCCGTTGAGAAAGTTGGATTTTTGGGTGCTGATAATGATAATGAATCTAAGGATGAGTAGATGGTGATAATGGGTAACATATGCCGACCGACACTCTTTTGTTTTGTTTGTTTTGTGATTTATTGATTTATTGATTGATTGATTTGTGATATGTGTCTACTGAAGTCTAGTCTGTGTTGAATGGTATATATTTCTGTGGTTTTTGATTTGTGTAAGTGTCTTATGCTAGTTTCTTGCGCTGATTTCGTTGTATCTTTATTTGGTTTTATTTAGTTGTTTACTTTTATCTTTTGGAACCTAATTAATAGTAAGATATCCTAAATCTGAACTCGTAAACATAATCATGAATCTATTTATCATTCGTTGACTATACATCTCTCTTACTAGCAGCATAACTGTTCAGCACTCTGGCGATCTCATCCTTGAAACCAGCCAACAACTTCGCAATCTCTTCATTCTTCACTTCGTGTTTCTCTTCTTTTGTGACATGACTCTCTAAATCATTAGAACTGTCCTCATCATCAGAATCATCTTGGAATTCGGCAATATCATAATCATTGATACCGAAATCTTCATAGTTGAAGATTTCTAAATCCTTATTAATAACATCCCAGTTTTGCTGGACATCGACATCTTCATGAGTCGCAAGTTGCTTAGTCTTTTCTGCCTTCTCCAGACGTTTCATAATCAATTCATGATTTCTTCGAACTTCATTGATGATCTCATTTAATTCATCAGTTAGTTCATCATGATTAATATCCTTCGCGTCATTAACAATCTTGAAGATATCAACTTTATCAAAACCATTCTCTGATTTAGCAACTCTTAATAGTTTCAAAATACCATTGATCCAATTGATCAAACCTTCAAAGATCTTATCTTTATCATTTTGGTAAACATCATGCAGGAATCTGTAGAATTCATCTTCATGTTTGTTCAAGACGTTCATGATTTCAGACACGATTCTATTTGGTTCAATTGAATAAATTTCATTGTTTAGCCCATCAATCAACACTATCAAATCATCCATGAATGATTGAAAATGTTTGAAGGCTTTATCAACATGTGAATATTTGAATAAGTTGACTAATGGTTGGTAGAACATGGTGAATAAATCTTTCAAGATCAATGTGAGTTCAGGCTGTGACCATACTTGTTGCATGATTTCTTTGTCATGGTTTCTGATGTAAAGTTTGTACAATTGTCTCAAACTAGAATATAGTGATGTCCTCTCCAGGTTGATGAATAAGGAATCTTCTTCAGTTTTGACCTTTGTTAACTTCTTGTATTCTGCATAAGACTCCATCAAGTCACCAACTGTTTCAGACGATGGCTCAGCAGTAGCTGTTATTCTTGGTGAGATTAAAATCACTAACAACAAATCAAATCTGAATTCTCTAGCTTCAAACTTCAAATTCTCGGTTAAGTCATAATCAGAATGACCTGATTCGAACACAAACCATTTCAATCTCTCAATCAATAATGGCTCATCTATCTTAGTTTCTAATTCTGTGATCACTTTGTTCTGTGACTTGATATCATCAGATAAGATCCCATAGAACAAAGTTTGTAGAAGCGATTTCCCACCAAATGGATTAGACATCAACAAATCAATCATTGTCTTCATGATACTCATTGGATTTGTAAATTTCAAGATATTGATCATTATGGAATATGGCATCAATGAATGGAGTCGTTTAACTTGGGAAAAGAATTCATATGAGGAATCCTGACCAAGGAATAACTGATAAATTGTGGCTGATATTTCAATCTTACACCAATCAATAAAGTTTCTTAACATTGGTGATAGCTCAGTGATGTGTTCTTTGGTTTTGATCTCATCAAAGACAGCAATCAATCCATTGTCTTCTTTCAATAGCACGTTTCTTAGTGTCATTGATGACTGTTTCAAGTCTTGGATCTTGCTGTATGTTTCACTCTGGAACTTCAATTGGTTCAAAATTAGTAATAGATCTAGGTTCTCACGTTTGATGATATCTTTAGATTCTGATTCTGTCAACTTATGAATTCTATCCTTGAACAAAAACTCCTTCAATGTTTCACAATGGCTGATTTCGATGTCTTCAAGTAAAGCACGTAAGTAGGCACGCAAACCTAATCTTGTCTTTTCACGAGGCAGTTCATTTGGTGTTGGAACAGGAACAGCCAGATTCTGATTCTTATCTGATTTTGATTTCCATGGTAGTCTAATGGATTTCGCTCTGAATGGTGATTTTGGACTTGATACTGGGGCCCTAACTGGATTTTCCATTGGACTCGATGGTGCACTTTCGAGCTTTTCACTTGTTGGTGATTTAGGAGTTCTTGGAGTGTCCTGGGTGATGTCTAGTTTCAGGTCTCTTTCGATTTCAGATAGTCTCTCCCTGATATTGTCCTCTTTCTCTTGTTCTTCCTTCAACTCCTCAGAGTCTTCATCATCATCGTCACCTTCATCACCGCCTCCAACACTGATCTCCGATTTAACTTTTGATGGGAGATTTGGTAATTTCTTACCTGGGAACTTCTTCTTTAGCTTCGCATGCAATGCTTTGAATTCACCATATCTTCTAGCAACAACAATCTGTTCAGACTCGGGCAGGTCAACTCTTGATTTTATAAGGAACTCGTAATAATTGTCATTTTTCTGTAGTTGATTGATCATGGTGACGTTATTCCAGAATTTGGTTGATGATGATTGCTTCTCCACGAGTCTCACACCCACAACATTTAGACTGATCCCGTTGACAAACTTATTCTGCTTTAACTGTTTCTTCAAATCATCTCTTGAAGGTGCAAGTAGCCTTTGTAACCTCTCGCTTTGCACTATCTTGTATGCCGAGCCTTCCATGCTCTGTTGTTTCTCATTGTAGTATTCCAGCTCATTTAATGTACCTATCCCAGAATTGAAGATCATCAAGAACAGTCTATTCACCTTATTGGCCATCTTCTTTCTCTTTGTTGCTTCTTCTCTGTCTTTAGTCTCACTGATGCTCATTCCCATGAAGTTCTCATAGAATACCTGCACTTTATTCACCCAGAACTGACCAGCATTCTGGTGCTTTGATTCAAGAAACGGCAATTGAGTCAATATTTCATGGAAGAAGAACTGTGAAAGCGGAATCTCACTTCCTATCACTTTAGCAACAGTAGCATCAGCACTTTTTTCTTTGTGCAGGTTCTTTGGGTCTGTTGAAGTGAACGGGCCACCAAACCGTCTCAAGATCAACGGATCATTGAATCGCTCGAATTCATCGGTGATTTCGAGCTTGATGAGCTCTCTTTTCAAATAGTGCTCCTGTGCAGGCGTAAGGGATGGATTCATGCCCTGTCAAGTGGCGAGTCTGCAAATTGAGTTGAAACTTGAACTCTGGTATTTTGTGGATATCAAGATAGACAAAGTTCCGCGCCCGGGAATCAGACGAGCATTTTCCACTTTATTAGATCATGAGATTAAGAAGTCTACTTGAGGCAGCTAAACGCCATCTGAGAGCCCAATTCTTGCAATGTATGCCTAAGTTCTAACCCGGAAGAAGTCGTGTGTCCTGGCCGTGGTGCCATTGTTGTCAATTTAGGAGAAGTCCTGTATAAAGGTAACGGAGACGAGTACAATATAGGTTCATTTAATGGATTATTTATTAGCAAATTAAGCAGATGGGTATAGGAAAAGGATATTTCAAAAAAGTGAAAGACAACAGCAACAATATAGTAGTAATAATACAACATGACGTTCATATCGATGGGGAATAAGCAGTAGCAGCATAAGAAAATGGGAATATTAGAACAAATTGATCGAAACAACCCTCAATCTTGAGCAAATGTAGCAAAAATGGAGAGAATAGGGAATAATTATAGCACAATAGAACAAGAAACCAACAGGAACAACAACAAGAAGAGAACACATAAATCAATAAATCATGTAATCGAAATATGAATGGACATATGGCGATTTAAACTAACTCTTCTCTAGGTGGAACACTTTAATACAATGATTAAATTCAGTCTCCTTTTGATGTAAGTTATGTTTCTCCACTAATTTCATATTCTTCAGGGTTGTAGATGGTGGCATCTTCTTTCCTTTGGTAGTATTGTACTCCTTCTTGACCTTTCCCTGCACTGGATGTGGACGTTCAACAGCCCTTTGCGGAACAAACGGAGATTTTAGCACTAACTGATCAATTTGCTTTTTCATTAATTCATTCTCGATCTCAGACCTCTTCATAGTTTCGACTGTGTTGAATCTCAGTATCTGATTTTGTAACTTGTAATGGTTCAGGTTGAACAGGCATTTGGTCAATGTATCTTTCAGGAATCTAACATCAACATTCTCATCATTCCCAATTACAATCAGTAACTTATTAATGGCTAATTCCACACTCTCCTCGTCCTCACTGATCTTCAACCCTCCCGAGAGCTGGTCATTGATGTAGTCAGGATACAAGTCCTCATCTGGTGATAATGGTGACTTCATTTGCGAGTAAATGGATCTATTGTTGGATCTGTGGGTCTTTGCACTGTCTATCATTGCATCATCACGGACATCATGACTGCTGTGGTTGCTCGGGACAACACTCTCCAAAACATCAGAAATCGAGGCCGGAGTTTGCGTGATGAGGTTAATTGGTGTATGTGGTCTCCGCTGACTGGATGAGGACATTTCTAATGGCTTTAACGGTGCTATTATGGCGCTTTAGGTGGTGGTAAGTCAACAGAATGAAGTTTTAGTTATGCCGAATTTCTGTAGTTACTTACATGAAATTACAGCGCTCTCGGGTTACCCGGATTCGCCATCACACCGAATCCGCAAGTGAAGCTTCAGGAACGCTAAGTCATGTGATAAGGTCGGAACTATTTGCTATCACCTACAATCAATTGAATCACTGTATTTGAATATACCTACCATAATTAATTATTAACTGACAACAGTAGCTAGCTGCTGTTGCATTCACTAAAAAACACAGGCGAACCCGAAACCCTTAACCGTAAATGATGAACCCAGACTAAATAAAAAACCCAATAACCTGAAAAAAAAAAAAAAGAGAACAAGAATAGACCCGTATCCTTGAACTCTCCTGCCTACTCACCAACGTCATCAAGACCAGATATGTATAAGTGTATTCTGTATTTTGTATCTTTTATTGAATGATGGACTGAATCAATTGGTGTAGCATGTGAATGAATGAAAGAAGACAACAGGTTTGTTGAGAGCCTGACATAAGAAAATGGAAAAAATGAAAGAATAACGAATTGAATCTGGAGAAGGAACCACTATATGCCAAAATAATAATAATAATAACAATGGGCAATCAAAATAGCATAGCTACTGATAATAAACAATAAACTTGGAAAAACTTTCATGACATTCATAACAGCAAATAGCACACCCATCAATGGATCAAATGTGAATTGTGATCATTGATCCATTTCAAAATCATGTTCATTGTATAACTGCGAAATAGCAAAGTTTTTCAAATCATTACGATTATGAAACTCCAATAATCTGCTTTCTGGATCTTCATCGACAATAGACAATTTTAAATTCAATGCCTCAATGAAAACATCAGGTGACAATCTGTTTGAGGGAACTCTGTAAATTGAATCAAATGAAACCTTTTGATGTAATAAGTTACCTTCAGAGTCATGTGTGATCATGGTTAAGTTATCTTGACATGAATTGTGTCTTTTCATGGCGATATTGACTGGTGAAATTATACTTGAATCAGAAAATTTATCATAGGAATCAGTTTCATTGATAATTTTCCCATTAAGATGCTTTAGGTATTTGTAGTTTCTAATTAACTTATCCAAGTCTTCTGATCTTGAAACTATGTATTTCTCACGGTATGAATGCAATGGACACAAGATAGAATCTTTGCATTCTGTTCTATCTTTATTCATGACTGAACATTGGAAATCCTCGTGATGGATATCAAATATGCTGAAATAATTGTCATTTGGATCTAGTGATGCCACTGAGTTTTTTCTTTGTTTATCTCTGAACAAGTTCTTGGATTCTTCTTCAATGTCTAGAGATGCTGTGGAAAATTGTTAGTATTCTGTTAAGGAGTTGAAGAGGTTCTGGATAAATGACTTAAGGTTAAATGAAAACAAGAGATGATCCATAACCTTTTATTCATACTTACCTGTGGATGAATTCTGGAACGAATAAGATGGTGTATAACATGAAATTGACTTCTTATCATTGGAATAAGTGTATCTACTGTTGAAACTGAAAACGTCATCTTTGTCACTTTCGGAATCAGAATCTTTCATAGTGGTATCTTGAACAACAACAATGACGCTCTGATGGTTCGAATGATCACCAACAATTTCAAATTCTGTGTCATACAAAGTGTCGTCGTCATCATCATTATCATCATCAGTCTCGATATCAGAGTATCTTCTCTCGTGGGAGTAATCATTGATGAAATCCGCGGAGGCACAGATAAAGTCTTCGTTCAACTCGAAGTTCAAGTAGTCATTGATATCGAAAGGAAGTTTTTGTGTCACTGCCTTATGTTAGTAACTGGCATTTGATAGAAGGCCTCGAATACTCACTTTGTTGTGTTTGTGTCATTACAGTGTTAACAATCTGTTCGCTCGTAATATCAAAATCTGCCAATGTCATTCTCTTCTGTGCTGGAGAATCAAAGGTCAAAAGAGCTAAGCTGCGATAACTTGTGGCGTCTGATGGAGCGGAGCGCCGTGATGGTTTTGATAGGAAATGGGGTGGGTGATTGGTTAACTATACCGACATGTATGTGATTTCAGAGAAACAGAGAACAGTGAGATTCAGATCTTGAAAACGGGGTTCATCGTCTTTTTTTATACAAGATAAGATGATGTGCACAAAAACCCGCATTACGAGTACGTGGTGGTAGCGTGCCTTCTTTCTGTAATTGTCTATGGATCGCCCTGGACTTCTCCTCTACGTGTAATTTAGTGTTTTTGGCAATTTGGTTTAACCTTTGTTCGAACATCATGCAGAAGACTGCATCGCCATGTATGTTAGACTAGCTACACTACATATATCCTAAAGTTTTTACATTCTGTCAATTGAAGTGATCAGTCAGATCGATCTGTTTACTTCTTTGGTAACTGTGGTAGGCTCTAAATATAGCCACATGATTACTCTATTGAGCACCACTTTTTGGGCTGCGTGGACCGCCAATGACGACTTGCGATGATTACAGCCTTATTATGATGACAGTTGACACCTTTTCCAATACGCGGTCAAGGGTCAGCAATCTTTGCAATACAGTCTCATTTTATTTTGGGGGTTCTGTATTAATGGAGATGGGAGGAGTGACACACCACCAATCACCCGATGTCACGTTCTTCTGCTAAAGACTGTATGACAATATTTTCCCCAACTGATTATCCCGCTATTCTGTAGAATGAATTAGAGTTCGTATACGTCCCGGACTCGATGAGTACGAGAATCTTCGAAGGTTCATACATACCATGCATGGTCAAAGACATCACTGTACGCCGTGTTGACTTCAGTTTCTCATGTAATTAATAATATTAGATATTGTGATTTGACCCTGTGAAAATCAATCATGTCTTTTGAAGGTGAAATTATCCACGCTCTCTGTCACATTGTTAGGATGAGGCGCATATGCAGGACTTACAGTTCAACCATACGAGATCTACGTGTAAATGGGATATGCCTCTCAGGTCCCAGATCGAAACTATGGGGGTGTTCAGATCAGTTTGTCTGTTTACGATCGATCATACAATGTGCATCCAGATCTGGTCAAAGTAGGCGAGTTCGCGTGATGAGGACTATGTCTGAGTTCTAACCACCACCACGATATCCATTGTTTGGTTGAAAGACGCCTGAATCCTGTCTGCGGTTTATCTAAAGTCAAATTCAATTTGCAGGATACGTCAAGACTCAAAAGTTTGGCAGATTTGCCTAATGACTTGCATAAAGATTCCAGATGACAGCCGCTTGTAAGTTAATAATATCAATGAATTTGGAACAATCAGTTCTGGGGAAACAAAGGAATTCCCTGCAAGTCATATACGCTGATTCAGTATAAAAGCCCCTGGAAAAGATTAGGCATCTTTTCAGTGTACAACATCTGTGGTCATCGTTCATAGTGATACTGATAGTGACCAACAGTGTAATAGTTTCAGCGAACTGGCGATAATTAAGCCTGAAGTCTTTTAAGGAACATCGTGATAACTCTTTCACAGAGAAAAAGATAACTGATCCAGTACCAGGAATAGCAATGAACCACATGCAGATGTACGTTGCCACACTCACTTACAGCACCTTCACTTTGACAGCGTGACTAAAATGTGTTCTAAGTTCTAGCCAGTCTACACAAACTCATGCATAGAATGTGCGTCCTTATAACTTAAATACCGATGGACATGTATGTTCTCTTCTTAAACTCCTCAGTCCCTTGCAGTTCACAAACTACGCTCCAATTACATGGCCATTATATGATGGCATTTCCAATCATGTATGTTAGATAATCCCGGTCTTTGTCATGGGGCGGCTGGCCACCGTGTTTGCACATTTTAAAAAGCGTTAGTCGTTGCAGAGACTGCGGCTATTCTCTGCACAATAGTGAGTACTCAGCATGGAGTTGGTACTTGACGCTGATACTTCGACTGTGGTTTTATCTTTCTCCAGTTTCGAGACCGTTCTGTACTCTGATGTAACGATATTCCTACTAAACTCTAAAGATATCGACGTTATTACTCTCAGCTTTCCCTGTTCTTCTTGTCCCTTTTCTTTTGGAATTAAGAGGAAAAGGGCCATGCCTTGTAATCCTGAATCATGAATTTGCTAGATCAAAAGTCCAGATTTCCCCAGAAAGGGCTTGACCTTTTAGAAAAGAACTTGTGGAAATAAGGTTACTCAAAGGGGTAAAAATCACTAGAGTAACAACACACAAGACCTGTTTCTTGAAATAATAACTTATCAGTTTCGATGAAATTAAATTTTGGTTCTGTGGAGGAGATCAGTGCGCATGTGATGAAATAACGAACTGGCGCGTGAATTATCTAGAATGGTACGATGAAACAGGTTCTAATTTTTTGACAAGTAGCCGCCGAGCCATTATTAAGTTCATACCAGTGCTCCTTATAAACTTATAGTGATAATTTTCTAGCGTCTCCAAAAGCAAACATAACCAAATTGTTAAACTTTACTTTTGACTTCTGAAAGTTACTGCCATCATCACCTAAAAATTTGGGATGCTTGGGAAGGTTAAGCTCACGGGTTGTAATTTTATTTCATTATGGATACTGGACTTCTCTCTGATGAAGTGGGAGTGCGTACGTGTAAAAGCCCAACAACTCCTCCCAATTTCATTTCAACATGTTTCTGGTTCAAGATCCAATGTACAGGATGTACCCTAGAGGGCTCGTATGATTAAACTCACATGACTTATTCAAGGGTAGTCACAATTCTTTTTACACCCACACATCATTTTAATAGTTTCGAGATTTTCCTTTCGCGAAACCTTTACAAAAAACCCACTCACAAATATTTCAATTCGCGAATTTGGAGAGAACCAAAGAGAAAAACTGTTAACTATTGTGAGAAAACCCGGTAGAGGCACACACTGTGAAAGTCACAACCAACAAGATTTTTTTTCAAGTTAAATTTCATTAATTTACTTAACACATTTTCTTAAAAGTATCAACAAAACACAGCAAAAATGTATGTGATGAATATGAGCAAAAAGGAAAGGAAATGAAATGAGGGAATACAGTGGAGAATAGAGTTTAGAACAACGAGATCAATTTGATTCATGAATAGTGGGCATTCTAGAGACATGGATGGGCAATTTATTATCATTTGAAGAACAAGATCAAAAAAATATCAGAGAACATCAGACAGAATGAAAGGAGGGCAGTTTATAAGACAGGATTCATTCTAGAGTCATCAGTTCACCACCCTGAACATTCCAGTTGGACCAATACTCATTAATCACTAAGTCACACAATGAAATATTCTCCAATGGAAAAATTAAAACGTAGTCTACCATTTAGATTACCCAAAGACATCCAAGACAAACTAATCATTACCAAATTTTACCATCATGTCAACTGAATAATCACCGTCTTCTATACTCTATGGTGGTTTTTCCAAATTTCAGAACCTTTCAAAACAAATCTCACTATTGAAACAAAATACTAACTAATTACTATAGGACTAAAAGAACAAAGAAGGTTGGTATCACAGGTAAATTTGGTGTTCGTTACGGTTCATCATTACGTCGTCAAACCAAGAAATTAGAAATTCAACAACATGCTAAATATGATTGTTCATTCTGTGGTAAGAAAACCGTCAGAAGAGGTGCTACTGGTATTTGGAACTGTCGTTCATGTAAGAAAACCGTTGCCGGTGGTGCTTACACTGTTTCCACCGCTGCTGCCGCAACTGTTAGATCTACCATTCGTCGTTTAAGAGAATTAGCTGAAGCTTAAGTTATATTGAATGTTTGGGGATTTAATCTGTAATACATAATTTTAAAAGGTTTCATGATAAAAGGAAGAGGGTGTAGTAGTAGTAGTAGTTAAAACTTGTGACACTGTATTTGTGGTCATTTTATTTATCGGTAGTACTCTCTCTTCTACTAATAGTAGTCCCGGCATGCCCAGGGATCGCGCCCAACAATTCCAGGTCACCCTACCGGCGCACACGAAAAGCGTGCCCCGACCGCCCGTAGTTAAGAAAATGACAGAAATCGGCTCCTGCAAATCTGCAGGCTCTGCAATTGTTCCATTACCCCAGATTTGCCTTTTAGTGGGCAGAATGGGTTGAGGAAGTGATCAGGAATCAGGAATCAGGGAGTCACAGCTCCACAAATCACCGGTCAGTGGGAGCATGAAGTCCACTCAGCACAGGCTGTCTCTCTCTGTGTGCGTGTGTGTAACCGGGCCGTGTGCCAGCGTAGTTCTGCTGCAACGAATACCCTGTAATAAAGAACTCCACCACATGTCATTTCTCCGGACAATCAAAACAGGCCCACAAACCACTCGCCCTTTGACCCGTTTGCCTCCAGGAAAAAAGGCCCATAGTTAAGCCCGTTTTGTGTGGGAGACACATACCGTGCGTATATAAACCACCGTGATTCCTGATTTGTGTCCACAACTTCCACCTGACACAAACCCCATACCGATTGCTCCCCCTACACAATGAGCCAGAAGAAGAAAGCCTCCCCTGGCGTCACCTTAATTGCTGGTGGTACTGCTGGTCTGTTCGAGGCATTATGTTGTCACCCATTGGATACCATCAAGGTGCGTATGCAATTGCACAAGAAGTCTGGACTCGTTAGGAATCCAGGGTTTGTTACCACCGGTGTCACCATCGCCAGAAAGGAAGGGGTCACTGGTCTATACAAAGGTCTGGGGGCCGTTGTAATGGGTATCATTCCTAAGATGGCTATAAGGTTCTCATCCTATGAGTTCTACAGAGGTTTGTTGACTGATAAAACCACTGGTAAGATCTCCACTGGTTCTATTTTCATTGCTGGTGTCGGTGCGGGTATCACTGAGGCATGTGCTGTTGTCAACCCAATGGAAGTTGTCAAGATTAGATTACAGGCCCAGCATCATTCCATGTCTGATCCATTGAGTTCTCCGAAATACCGTAATGCTGGTCATGCAGTTTACAGAATTGTTAAGGAGGAAGGGTTTGCTACTTTGTACAGAGGTGTTTCATTGACTGCTGCTAGACAAGCCACTAACCAAGGTGCTAATTTCACAGTGTATTCCAAATTGAAAGAATTCTTGACTGATTATCATACCAAGAATGGCAATAATGGTATCATACCAAGTTGGCAAACTTCCCTTATTGGTTTAGTTTCTGGTGCCATTGGTCCTTTCTCCAATGCCCCGTTAGATACCATCAAGACTAGACTTCAAAAGGAGACCAAATCAGGAGATAGTGAAAAAATAAAACAATCATCATTACAAAGAATCGTCAGAATTGGTAAAGAATTGATTAAAGAAGAAGGTTTTGGTGCTCTGTATAAAGGTATCACTCCAAGAGTCATGAGAGTTGCTCCTGGCCAAGCTGTCACTTTCACCGTCTATGAATATGTCCGTTCTCAACTAGAAGGATTACCAGCTTTCAAACCTGCTGAAGTTGTTGTCTTTGATGAATAAAAATAAGTGATTTGTTTTGTTTTGACGTTGGAGAACGTTTTGGCATGTGGTGCTGCGCATCCGGTGTGTATTTATCATATATATAGTCGTTAATGTTTTTATATTATATTCATTCTGAATCCAATCAACGTAGGAAAAGCCTAACCAAGACAAAGTTTCATATAATAATCTCTCTAGAACCATATCTGCTGTTCCTCCAGCTTCGTCATACCTCAACAATATCTCTAACCTTGTTCCCAATGGCTCTGAACCGACTGATCTCACATGCATCTCCACCATAACTATTCGTATTTGTATCCGTGATCTCCACAACACGATGCTTCCCACTTCGTAGCACACAGTCCCTAAACACTCTTTTGAAAGGAACACAACTGACCAATCCACCTTCGAAAGAGCAATTGTATTGTGTTAGTGAATGAAGCGAACATTCTGATTTGTTTGGTGGTGGCAGGAGCGCAAGGGCCTCATCTCTGTGGAGAATGGGCGTCGGTGGGGCCATAACGTGGAGGAGAGTTCTTGATCAACTGACAGATAGGCAAAGCAGCTGTTGTGCTGTTGAATGATGTTTTACACACAAAGACTAGCAAGTCGGAATTAAAAAACGCCATGCACTTCATAACCATCGACGTCAAATAATTTAATTGTTTTTGTATTGAAGAGAATCTTCGTATCGAAACATCACCAAATCCACTCAAAATCAACGCAATGTCGCACGAGGAAGATGATGATGCGTTCTTGTACGGTTCAGATGATGAATCGGTTGCATTGAAGAAACAGAAGCTCGACAATGGTGATGAATCAGCCACGAAGACAGCAACGACAGTAGATCGTGAAGGTGAAGAAGGTGCTGGGCAACTGGGTGAAGATGACGACGAAGAAGACGATAGTGAGGAAGAGGAGGACAGTGACTCGGATATTGAGTTTATTGTGAGCACAGAAGAGCCAAAGACGGCAGCCAGTACGGAGGAGAAACAAAAAGATACTACTTCCACCTCAACAACCGGTGCGTCAGCTTCAATAGCTGGTGCCGTTTCAGAAGCGATTGGTGAAGTTAATGACCTGGATGAGGTAGAGAAGACCGCATCAGGGACGCAAACGACAGAAGCCACTATCACCAGAGTTCCTGAAGTTGATATCAACAAAGTCGGTGAATATGAAGGTAAACCAATAACGAGCATAAATATTCAGGATCTTAGAGAAAAACCATGGAGACAACCAGGTGCTGATGTGAGTGAATATTTCAACTATGGATTTGATGAATTCACATGGGTCGCATATTGTGCCAAACAAGACAATTTAAGAGCAAATTTCAACCCACAGAAAGTCATGATGAGTATGATGCCTATGGGATTACCACCAATGGGATTGCCTATGATGATGCCTGGTATGCCTGGCATGCCTGCTCCTCCTGCTGGACTACCCGGTGCTCCACAGATGCCTGCTCTTCCACAACAGCAGCCGCAGGATGGTTTGTTGCCTTATGATGGTGAGACTTCAAATCCAAACTTACCTCCTCCACCACCTCCACCGACTGGGAACTCATTCAATTCAAACAGCAGTCTTCCAAGAGCTCCCAATGGACCAGGTGGCGTAAGAAATGACAGAGATTACAAAGATAGGGAGTTCGAGCAGAGATCTGAGAGATACAATAACGATTACAGAGACAGAGATCATCGTCGTGGGAGAGGAGGGCGTCGTAGAAATTAGTTGATAATGTACAATACAATAGCTATTAAAAATATCGTTAAAAATGTCCTGTAATTATACAATAACCGTCTCCTTCTTTCCTGTTTTCTTCTCCGCCAGTAGTCTACTCCATGGTTGATGAAATTTGTTCAGACCAACCACTTTTTCTAATGCCGCAATCCAGTTATCTTTGTTTTCTTTAGTTTCTGCATTGAAACTAATAACTTCACCATTTTTGAAAGACAACTTAAAAGTATCACTCATTAAGATCTCTTCTGTAAAATTTCGCTTACCATTTTCCTTCTTCTTACCACTGTGAACAATATCAATAACTTTTAACAGATTTATCTGAGCTCTTGGTTTCTTGGTAGTTTCATTATTTGCAATCAATTTAGTCCCTTCAATTTTGAACCAACGACGTTTCCATAATTCACAATCACCACCTTCTTGGTATAAGAATCCTTCAAACTTAAATTCACTTTGTTCAATTAAACGATCAGCAATAGAATTAGCAACTCTAATTGTTGGTGGTAGTGACTCCAATGGCGAACTTCTTGGAATAAACAGCATAGTGACATCCAATTTAGCAACAAGGTATGGGTTCATCTTATAGACCTTACCAGATTGTTCCCTAGTGGTCCATTCATTGAAAAGTTCAATAGTGTAGTCTTTAGTATTTCCAGTGATATCATTATCTTCAACATTGAAAGTAATTTTGTTCTTACCAAAACTACCATCATTAGCAAACTGATTATCCCAAACATCAACCAACCTTTTTCTTGAAATAAATCTCTTTTCTCTCTTAAATTTGGGTTTAATACCAATTAATCGACTCAATCTATTTGGATTAGTAATTGCTGTTCTTTCAATAACTTCAACTAATTCATTCTCTGGTTTGATGTAATCAACTTTCAAAGTTAAGAATACTTCAGCAGATAGATCTTCAACAGCCATTTCAAATTCCTTATCAATAGGAACACTACTATCCAAATCACATTTTGGTGTTGAAATCTTGTGTTTACCATTATCCAGATATAATTTGAATGTGGCTTTATGATTCCTGATTTCATCCAGTTGAAGATTTCTTAATGAATTGATGTGAATGTACAATCTACCTTTATCGTTGATTGGTAATTCCGGAGTCAATGATTGTTGAGATTTAGCAACTCTTAGACCACCGCCTGAAACATTACGTTTCTTGACATTCAATTCATCAGGACCATGAACTTCAGCTCTATCAGTCTCACTGTTAGCAGCACTAATGATTCTGTTATAACTTCTTGAATTTGATGGAGTATGGATCTTGACTTGTTTTGCCGTTGGCAACACTTGAGAATTCAATCGAGTTTCATTCAAATCAGTTAATGGTGCCCTTATTCTCTGGACAGGAACTCTATCAACAAATCTATGCTCATAAGCATCATTATCAACTTGCGGAACAAAATCTTTCTCTAACTCATCATCATCTAACAATTCATTACCAGTTAGATCAGAATTAGCAACAACAACCTCTTTCTTTTCATGAATGGCATACTTGTGATCTTGTAACTGAACTAATCTATCAAATTCAGAATTTAGATCAAATCCACTTCCTTGAGAATCACCAGATATTTGTCTTTGTTTATTCAACAGTTTAGACTGATCAACGTGAGCAACTCGGATAGGAATATCTGATTTGATTGGACTTGTTTTAGCATTTGAAACTAATTTGAATGTATTTTTCTGATATAGCGATTCCTTAGAAGTCTTTGGTTCTGGGTTGTCTGGAGTTTTCTGTTCCGACTCTTCCTCATCATCAAAGATGTTGAATTGAGATTCTTGATCAAATTCAATATCAATACCCAGCCCTTGATTATTACCAACAATGACCTTAGAGGTGAGTTCTTGGTTCTTGAATAGCGTATCACCATCAGAACTCCTTTCAAGCATTGATTTTAATTTCCCATGACTAACAGGAGCAGTTGGAATAGGAGTTGGCGATGGATCATTTGAACCCCAGATAGATTTGATATTTTCTGTGTCAAAACTTGGACTCTTAGCAGCTAACTTATCACTATGGGATTGTGTAGCGGTTAAATCCCAGCCATTGAAGGCATTACCAAAGTCTGAAGAGTTGCTAATATTTGGAAGATCAAGAGCTGATGTTTCAAAACTATCATAGTAAATTGTGTCTCGTTTGGATTCAGGTTCTGGCTGAATATAGCTGGATCCTTTGGATTGTGCATCGATATTAATGTAGCTTGATATCTTAGATTGTGAGTCCATATTGGAGTAACTAGATCTCTTTGACCCAGAATCCAAATTGATATAACTTGATCTCCTAGAGTATGGTTGAGGCAAGACCAAGGATGATCTTCTTGAAGAAACATCTAAATTAATGAATGAAGATCTTGAGACTGATCTAGCAACAAATGCACTCTTACCAATGCGTAAGTCTCTTGGTGGTTCCAATGTATGCTCTTTCTTAACACTGACCTCATCCACAGAATTTTCATAATCAGTATCATATTCATCTTTCAATGTTCTTTCTAATAATTTCAAAACACGTTTTGGTGGTGATGGTTTTCTTTGACGAACAGAATATTGAGGATTTGGTGATTTTGGAACTGGCTGAGAATGCCATATGGAGATATAATCAACTGATTTTCTGACGTTTCCTTCCTGATCAGTTGGTTCCTTGTCATGGAATAGTAACGAATTGAAAGATGGTAGTGTTGACTTGACTTGAGTTGGTTGAGTTGACGGATTAAGAGATTGGTAATCTTCTTGTGGTTGGACGTCAATCTCATAGTTAAACTCTTCATCCAATGGAGCAGTAGACTCTGACTCTGAATTGTTGGCTGTGTGCCGATCCTTGAAACGAGATTGAAGTTCTTCCAAGTTAGCATCAGTTTGAAAAGCAGCTTCAGTCAAGACTGGTTGAGTTCTAACAACTAAAGCCTGAATTCCTAGACCAATAGCTTTTGGCTCGCTGTTCCCAACTTCAACTGCAACCTCAGATTCTTCGAGCTCTTCAGGATCTTCAATAACTCCAACATCAGTACTTGTGACTTCTGTAGTTTCAATAGGTGTAATAACAGTAGTTTGTTGAACTTGTCCAACCTCTTTAACAGTTGGCAACTCTTCAGCTTCTTCAAATTCAGATTTCACTTGAACTTTAGCAGTTTCAGGAGTTTCAAAAATAGGAGCAGGAACACCAGGTCTAACAGGTCCAGAAAGTGTCTTCTTCTTTGGACTCAAACTTCTGTAACCTTCAACAACTTCTTCATTGTCTTGATCTGGTTCCATGGCACCAGCATCGATGATCTCGCTAGTTGATGGTAAAACATCTCTCAAAGCAACACCGAAAACATCGGATCCCTTGAGTTCTTCTGTGAGTGAGACATCGTTCTCATCTGATTGCAAAACAGGTAATGAAATCGGTGGTTCGAGTTGGAAACTTGATTGAGATCCTAGAGATTCAAGGGTTTGCACATGTTCAGATTCGGTGATCTGAGATTTTGGAGTCGATGGCAGTGGTTTCTCTAATGGTAAAGATTGATGTTGAACGAAAGATGATTCAATGGATTCGGCATCATCAGTGCTAACAACTTCATCCTGGACTGGCGGTTCTGTTTCAAGATCAACATCTCTAGGTGTTTGACTTTGAATCTCTTCCACTTCATCTGGAATCCTGACCTCACTCTCACTTGGTGATTTTTTCAATCTAAAATAGTTCAATCCACTTTGAATTGAGTCAGACAGTGAACTTTTCTTCTTGTGTGCACGAACAGAATCAGCTGGTTCATTTCTCAATGTCGATATGGAACGAGTTGAATCTTTGGAAACTAGACCACCAGTACTTTTGTTCACCACTGATTCTAATGATGAATCCTCAATAATTTCGGTAGCTGATTCAAAAGTATCAATAGTTGATTGCGACACCATGCCTTCGTTCATTTGATTCAATGATTGAGTGTCCACATTTCTCATCCCGTCTTGTAAGGTAATCGCGTGCTCAGAAGTCGAAACAACTCGGGTGCTTAGATCTCTTTCTTCATCTTTCAACGAACTTGCAGAACCTCTCCTCTTTAGAATAGGATCCAGCTTCAAGATATTTGAACTCTGATCATTATTTCTTAAATCTTCTTCAAATAGCGAATTAGCTAATGATAGTGTTTCTTCTTTAGCGACTTGATCCTTGTTCTTGATGGAGTACAGAATCTCTTCTTCCTCTTTTGTAAGTGTGATCTTTGATGGAGATCCAGAACCTTTGAAACTTTCATCATATTGAACCCTCTTAGAGATTTCATCATTGTTTAATACCAAATCTAATTTCTGCTCCAGTGAAATACTATAAGTTTTCAGGTCTTCCCTTGTCAAATTCAAGTCTTGTGATTCATCCGAATTGGAACCAATAGATGTTTCTTTCTGTGGAGATGGGGTTGATATTATGTGCTTTGGTAATGGAGGTGGGGGTAACGGATGATTGGACAAATTGGCTTGCCATTTTGATTCAAAGGTATCATTAGCTGCAGACTCATTGGAGTTATCAGGTGTCAATTCATCATATTCAAGGACCTTTGGTGGTGATTCTTCAAAACAAACAGACTTTTTGGATGGTGAATTATCAGCTGATGAAGGCGGTAATAGCTGTATTTTGTTCGGGGATTTGTTTGGTGATGATTTGTTGGAAAAAGTTCTGCGTAATGCGGAATTTGACATTTGTCTAGGACCAGAGAGTCTCGAAATTGATGAAGTTCTGTTGATTCTGGTGTTGAAATCTAATTCATCAAAGGATGGTGCTCGAGGAATATCCTCCATGACTTTCTCCATGATTTCTGTGTTGTGGGTATTGCTGATGTTGTCATTGTCATCATTTGCAATTTTATTTTGGTGTTGGCTTTCATTTTTGTCTGTAGCTGAGGCAAGTATAGAATTCAAAGATTGTCCTTGTTGCTGAACTTGTTGTTTCAGATTCAGTGGTTTTATTGGTGATATGTCATCGACATCAGAATCCTGTGAATAGAGTGAAGCCGAACCCTGTTGTTCGTGTAATGAAGCGGATGAAATATTAGAATCTATGACCTGGAGTAAGTCTTCAACCGACTGTTCATATTTCTGTAGTTCCTTTTTGATAGGTGTCGAGGAGGAAAACTCCGGATCCTCAATTATTAGCGACATCGTGTCTTGTTGTGAGGTTGTGATTGATAGTAGTTGTTTAGAGTTTAAACTCTTGAGATGTTGTGTGGATTTGTTTTGGATTTGTTTTGTTTTTTCCAGAAACCTGATTGTTTACATTTGACCAAATTCGGATATTCCATCGTTGCCATGGTTATTTCGTATTACATAT
Source organism: Komagataea qinlingensis (assembly GCA_030563005.1). NCBI lineage: Eukaryota > Fungi > Ascomycota > Saccharomycetes > Phaffomycetales > Wickerhamomycetaceae > Komagataea > Komagataea qinlingensis. The sequence goes on from JAKUAP010000017.1 coordinate 48,272, forward strand.
AAATTATGTAACCTTAGTCACGTGAATAAAACCTTGTAATCATGTGATTTGTGATTTGGTTTCATTACCCAACCGAAATCTACACATAACTGCCTCTAGAGTCTGATGACGGTGAAGGAGAAGAGAATGTCGTGTCGGTATCTCGTTTAGTAGTTCTGCTTTAGGCATGCAATTCTCCTCAGGGGCACTGAAAAATTACTGTCTTCTGGGTTGTGTCTTTCAGTCAAAGGAAGAAGGCAATTAGATTGGGTGTCAGCCTTCAGACATCGATAGTCTTGTGCCAGCAGAAAGGAACAATGCGACTGATGCTATTAATAGCAGGCAAAGAGCAGACTACACTCATTATTCACATATCGTAATTGGAGATACGCTGCCGGCCAGCTCTCGAGTAGTGGACCCGTTTAAAGTTTATGAGAAGTTTCCTTTGCAACCGTAAGTGATTTCGTGTTGGGTTTGCTGAACGGCCTTTTTGTGGGCCAAATTGAACGCTCTTTTCACCGGTAAAGTCTTCCTTCCAAGGACTGTAACTCCTGCATATTCCTGTGCACGCTGCGCCCCTTCATCCTGCTATATATGCTAATTTCCATCACCTCGACGGCAATTTCGCAGCCTTCCGGATTCTGATTCTAATTCTCGAAAAACGCGGAACACAAAAACTCCTATTTTTTCAGACTCGAAATTCACTTCAGTGGACGATATTAAAGCTTCTGCCACCGCCTGCTCTGTGTTTTCGCTGCTTCCTTAGTGGTTATCACATCTGCTCAGTCCAGCTATCCACAGCCACTGTCCTTGCTGCTACAACTCACGCACACACGCCCATAACTGCTGCACCCCGTTGTCCCCACGTCCACAGCTGCTCTCCACAAAGATCAAGTCATCGGGCATCACAGCAACAATCTGACCTGAAGGTAAGCCAACTACCGGCCCACACAGCTTCAGACCATCCACACAGCCCAGGAACTGCCCACACTACACTCCAGTGAGTCTGCCACCCGATAGAAAGCTACACTTCCTCGCCTCTGCCCAGTTATATGCCAACACGTCATTTGCGAGCTATATGAATTACAACAGTCACGAGCTGAACTCCTTCCTCTCCGTTGGAGGCGACTCCCTCGAGCAGCACTTCCCATCGCTGTCTCCGCAGAGATCCTCTTCTCCAGGTTCCATCATGAGCGAACAGTTGCCCACACATAGCAACATTCAGCCCACAAATGCACTTCCTCATTCCATCTCCAACACCACCTCAACGTCGAATTTGGGAAGTTTCAGAAGTAGAACAAGAGCTGGTACATTGCCTTCGAGATTCAACAACTCACCTTCGTTCAGTGCTACAAACTCGGCCATTGATCCGTCGGCTGCTCTGAACTTGGAATCGTTGAGTGTTGGACCAAGTGCCATTGAACATCCTCAACAACAGTCATCAAAGACAAGACTCCGTTCTGGCTCATTGTTGGGTCTGTCTGAATCAAGTTCCATTTGGGGAGATGCTCAGCCATCATTCAACAACCAGTCAAATAACCCTTCTGCGCTGAACACATTACCAAACAGCACCTTATCATTAAATGATTTAACTACCCGCGGCAGAATATCTCCTCCAAAATCGGGCTTGCAAACCCAGACAATTGAAGAGCATCCAATCAGCAGGGTCAGAGCCTACTCTACAAACCAGGTCCCGGTCAATGAATCTAATAATCAGTTCTATCTAAAGTACATCGATGAACAGAACATTTATGACCAACAACAGCAACATATTCATGGATCCATTCCTTTTCAGAATGAACAAACACAATTGCAAGCATTTGACTCAAATAGACCAAGAGCATCAACATTCCAGAATGGTGTTCAGAATGCTGCTCCTATCATCTTCAGTCAACAACAACATTTATCATCACATTCTGAATTACCTTCAGCAAACAATGAACTGTTCCTTCCAAAACCAAATGATCAACCATTGTTATTAGATAACATTGATCCGAGATTATTGAACTGGACTTCAACATACCAAGACCCTTCTCTGGGTCCGTCCAATACCTTATTGTTGTCAAATCTACCACCTCAATCAGTTACTCCAACTTCCTTGGCCAACTTATTGATCAAATTTGGTAGAGTGTCAACAGTCCGTGTTTTCCAAGGTGAACAATCTGCATTAGTTGAATTTGAAACTCTGGAAACTGCAATGAAGGCAAAAGCACAAGTGAATTATCAAGAGTTGATGCCTGGTTATTCATGTATGGTTACATTTGCTAAGATTTTACCCCATCCTGTTGTTCAACAACAACAACAACAACAACAACAACAACAACAACAACAACAACAACAACAACCATCTCAGCAACAGCAACAAGAAGTTTCCCGTTTCAACCATCAACCGCAATCTCAACAGCATTCTGGTTCTTCCCCGCAAGATTTCCAAACTCCAAGTATCCAAGTTACTGATGAAAATGAACTGGCATCTCCCGACATTGTTAACTCTATAATTGACTCACCACCTGAACTGACTAATATCCTTCCAGAAATCAACCAAGTTATTTCAGAAATGGGCATTGATCCGACAGCTGGTTCAATTGGTGCTATCATCCAGAATTCATTGAACTATAAAGGGTTTGATAATGATTTTGGTCCATTGCCTGGTCCAATTCCAATTCGTGAATTTGATGCTCCTAAGTTGAGAGAGACTAGAAAAGCTATTGATTCCAAAACTATGACACAGTTAGATATTGAAGAATTGTCAATGGCGATTTTGGATGAATTGCCAGAACTATCGTCTGATTATCTTGGTAATACTGTTGTTCAAAAGCTATTCCAATTTGGTTCAAATTCAACCAAATACATCATGTTGAAAGAAGTTTCTCCATATTTGGCACAAATGGGTATCCATAAGAATGGTACTTGGTCCGCTCAAAAGATGATTTCAGTTGCTGATTCTCCATTGCAGAAGAAAATTGTTGCTGATTCATTGAGACCATACACTGTTCCATTGTTGAATGATCAATTTGGTAATTATGTTATCCAATGTTCACTGAAATTTGGATCTCCATGGAATGATTTCATCTTTGAAACGATCTTAGCTAAATTTTGGTTAGTTGTTCAGAATAGATTTGGTGCTCGTGCTGTTCGTGCATGCTTAGAAAGTCATAAAGCCAGTGTTGAACAAACCGCCGTTATTTCTGCTGCTATTGTGTTACATGCTGAACATTTAGCAATCAATCAGAATGCTGCGTTGTTGATTACCTGGTTTTTAGATACTTGTACGTTACCAAACAGACATAATCTATTAGCACCAAGATTGATTCCTCACTTAGCTCAATTATGTTCTCATAAGTTGGCAAGTCTGACTATTCTGAAGATTTTGAATAATAGATATGAGGTAGAAGCGAAGAATTTGATTTTGAATTCGTTGTTTGGTGATGATATTACAAATGATGAAGTTACTGTTGATTCATTGCATAATCCTCCTGTTATTTTGGAACAAATTTTGAAGGATAACTTACATGGGGCTACCTTTATGTTCAAAGTGTTGTCTAATCCCCAATTGGATTCCAGATTACGCGGCAAGTTAACACATCAAGCACGTAAAGTGTTGGCTCAGTTCAATTTCAATAATGGTAATAACTATCAAGGTTACAAGAGATTGCTAGATGAAGTTGGGTTATCCAATAAATTAGAGATTCGCAACAGAACGAGATCTAACTCAGGTGCTCGTAATAACAATGGAAATGGCTCTAATGTTAATAAGAATGGTGGTGGTAACAATAGATCAAACAAGTCTCCACAGAATCAAAACAGAAGAACCAGTAATAATAACAATGGGAACTTCAGACCACAACATCAGCAGAATCCTTCAAATGGTAACTTGTTCCATCAAACACAACAGCAACAACAGCAACAACAACAACAACAACAACCAAATCAACAAGTGCCTCCATTAGATCCATTCTATAATCCTCAGAAGAATTATTCCAACATGCCACTTGCACCACAACAAGGATTCCTAGAGAATAGTTTCAATGGGTATGACCAATCTTTCATTCATCAACAACAGCAGCAACAGATTTCACAACAGATGAACAATGGTTTCTCACAACTGAATGGAAATGGTTTCAACCCAAATATGAATCTGGGATTTGGTGGTCATGATGGTCCTTCTTCCTCTGTTTACCCAGAACAGTTTGATACTGGTAATCCAGGAAATGGATATGGAAATAATAATGGTTTCAATCCACAGCAGTTCGGGTATGGAACTGCACACTTTTGAAATGATGGTTTAGTTTTACTTTTATTTTGATTTGATTCAATTCGTTTTACGTTTTATTGTTTTACATACCAGTTTTATACTACCCCAAAAAAAATCCCCAAAAGCTGTTTCTTCTTTTATGGAAATGGCATTATCATGTCTATATATCTGTTAATACATTAATATTTACGATCATTGTCTACGAGTGTACGAATAACTGACTACTGATCTTTACAACCTCGATCACTACTGAAACAATAAGTATGACATAGCCATATTTTGATTAAAAAATGGTAAATCAACTATCTTGCCCGTAGTCAACAGCTGTTTAGCTTTCGGGTTTCTTTGCCAACCAACTTTTTGAGCAGATTCTCGTTCATGCGAACCCAAGCTTGATTCAACTAATTTTGACTGATCAAATAACATTACCAAGATGTAAATCACCGTGAACTAAACCAACTTTGGTGATTATTGGTTTATATTGATCATTCTTAGTTCTAATATCATCTGTTTTGTTCATTTCATTATTTCTATTCCATATCTCAGCAGCTGTAAGTGCCCTTGGTGGAACTATATCTTTCAGTATAATATCATTATTATATTTGATGATTCTTTCCATTGCCTCTCAACTGAGGCTCATATAGCTTTCTTTCTATGAGCTGAATGAATTTATTAGAGGCAGTTTCTAAATTCTTTTCATCTGTAAGTTGCTCATCAGTAAAATCATATTTTGCACCAGCCCAGAAACTGCCCTCCAACCCATTTAAAATGGCATCTTTGAAATATTCATAGAAAATAGGATGTGTTCCTTAAAAACTTCTTTGAATGCAGTATAATCAATAATTTTAACAACAAATTAGGCACAAATCAAGCGCCTCCAAAATCAAAAGCTCCTTCCCTTATAGCAATAGGTCAACATCCATGATTAATGTCGTTTAGTGAGTAAGTGGTACCTTCTCATGGAAAGACCACTTCCGAGGGCTCCTGGTCGGATTCTGCTCTTGTAAAAATAAAAGCACACACACTGTTTTCTGTTGATCATACAAAGCGTCACTTTTCGAAGAAATCATCCACTGAACTAATTGTGCCATTTCAAAGCATAAAGAGAGTCCGTTCCACCCTTTTTATCCTCTGACCGGTGCACTTATCCCCTTTCCACCAGCATTGTTACTACTTTTCCCTGTGTTTCTATTTTTTGATTCTGTGTTTTGCCCCACTAAACCACTAAGTGGTTTCTCATTCTGCTCACAATTCATTCTGGTGCTCTAGAGCGATGGAAAGCGACCCAGAGAACTCCGTCGGGTCTTCAGTGTCCTCGCTCACGCGCAGAGTTCTGAACGGCCGCACGCCTCGCCATGGCATCGAGATGGACATTGATTCTGATAACGAGGACTACGAGATCAGTTCCAGGCTGAGAAACGAGAGGTTCAACAGCAATGCATACAGCGACCACCAGGAGGGTCCCATCAGCAAGATCCCGCCAGAAGTCCTCCTGTTGATCTTCTCTCTAGTGAGTCACAAGCCTGATTTGGTGCCGTTGTTGACTGTTTGTAAGAGATGGGGTGATTTAATAGTGGAGTTGTTGTGGTATAGACCCTCGTTGATGAACAGCAAAGCCAAGAAGGGAATTTATGAAATCATGAAGAAGAGCAGAAATGAGACATATTGGGATTACAGGAACTACATTCGTCGTTTGAATTTGTCGTTCATATTTGAGAAAGTTGATGATGAATTTTTGGATCTGTTTGAAGGTTGTCCAAACTTAGAAAGATTGACATTGGTGAACTGCTACAAAGTCACACCTGAACCTATAATCAGGATCCTAAGAGGCTGCAACAAGTTGCAATCCATTGATATGACAGGGCTGGCGAATATTGATGACAGTATATTCAATGCATTGGCAGATAATTGTCCTAGATTACAAGGTATCTATGCTCCTGGTTGTTCATTGGTTACCAATGAAGTCATTGTTAAGGTCACAGAAAAATGCTCACTGTTGAAAAGAGTTAAGATCACTGATAATTCTAATATCACTGATAATGCTTTGATTGAAATGACTACAAAGTGTAAGGCCTTGATTGAAGTTGATGTTCACAATTGCCCAAATTTGACTGATGAGTCACTTGAAACAGTGTTTCTTAATTCACCACAATTAAGAGAACTAAGAGTCTCTTCAAATCCAAACTTATCTGATAACATGTTGAGAAATCTAAGTGAAAATGCCGTCCTTGATAGATTAAGAATCCTTGATTTATCAGCAAGTTCAAGAATAACAGACAGATTAGTCGAAAGAATCATAATAGCAGCTCCAAGATTGAGAAATGTCATATTATCCAAATGCTCAAACATCACAGATTCATCATTAAGAGCATTGGCAACATTGGGTAAAAATCTGCATTATATTCATTTAGGTCATTGCGGTAACATCACTGATTTTGGTGTGACCACTCTTGTCAGAAGTTGTCACCGTCTGCAATATATCGATTTAGCATGTTGTACACAATTAACTAACATATCATTGATTGAGTTGGGTAGTCTACCAAGATTGAAAAGAATAGGGTTAGTGAAGTGTGCTAACATTAATGATGCTGGTATGATGAATTTGATCAGACGTCGTGGCCTTGGTGACACCCTTGAAAGGGTCCATTTATCATATTGTACCAATTTAACAGTTTATCCAATCTTCTATTTATTGCAAGCATGTCCAAAATTAACACATTTATCATTGACTGGTATTCAAGGATTCCTGAGACCAGATATCACACAATTTTGTCGTCCAGCGCCACCAGATTTCAATGAACATCAAAGAGCTCTATTCTGTGTGTTTTCAGGCAATGGGGTACGTCAATTAAGAAACTACTTGGGAATACTTTGTGCCAATCTAGACAATGGAATCATGATTGGTGATGAAATGCAAGCACACTTTGGTGCTGAATTTCCTCCACAAGTCCCAAATGCCAATTTCACAAGAGTCAGTAATGTTTTTAGGGCAAACGGAGTTCTTGACGATCGTTTTGGTGGTGATCGTGTTATCAATGAAAGAATCATGCTAGGAAATAATATGAATGGTGGTTTCCAACAAGTACCTAGAGACTTAGTGCAGAATCCAGCTTTTGAAGACGGTGTTGAGCTTGGACCTGCCCGTTTCGTTGGAATCAATGATCTACCTGTCCATTTACAGAACAACATCAATGCTATCAATAGATTAAATCTGGCTAGAAATGGTGGTCAGGCTCTTCAGGCACAGAATGCCGATGTTGTTGGCAATAGTGGTGTTGAGATCGTTGATATTGATGAAGATATGGATGAAGACTGAGTTGGTTTCGGTGTTTTGAAGAAAAGAGGTTTTATTGATCTAAGATGCATAGAGAAGTTGTCAATTACAATGCTCACCTCAAAAAAAGAAAGATGTGAAAGAATGTCTATATTTTAATTCTATTCAATGTTTTTTACTTGATTTATATTTTATACAAGTTGTTTGTTTTGTTTTGAGATGTCGTAGATAGATTATACATCCCCTATCGTGAACTCATGAATATTCGTATCATTATTTATCCTCAACTGGTAAATTCTTTAACAGTTCATATGCTCTATCACACTCATTTTCATAATCCTCTAACATGGACTCACAAATCTTTTCGAAATGTGAACGGCCTTGTCTTGCGGTATACTTCAACCATTGATCAATCGTCATCTCAAGTTCCTCTTCCGGCATCTCATTAATGAAGTAAGACACGCGACCATCTGTATCATCATTCAATTCATATGGGATCTTCGAAAGTTCGAAAAGGTATTGTTTTGCAGTTTCTAAATCTGTGAATTTGTTAAATATGGCATCATGATCTGTTCCGATCCAGATTGATTTGATTTCTGTCTGAATGATCTGTGGTTTTGAAGGGGTTGATTGTTCTTGTATGCTATGAAATGATTCGTTGGATGTGCTGGTTGATGTTGGTGATGGCTTATGGTTGTTGTCATTGGAGAATCTTTGGGTGGTCTTGTGGGAAATCAATGAACCTAGGGAAGTACTTGAGTTCGATTTTTCTGTGGTTGTGATTGGCTTTATTGGGATGCTAATATTATGATCTGTTGATTCTTCAATTGGAATATCATCTTGATCAATAGCTGGATCAGGGATGGAAATTTCATCGGATCCTTTGCAATCATCATCAAGGAATGGACTTCTACTTCTTTTGATGCCGGGACTCTCAATGAATCTATGCTGTGATAAGATACTCTTGTTTGAATGTTGAGTTTGTGATTCATCTCCTTTATAACTTGAAATGTTTTTCATATCTATGGACTTCGGAAGCTCATTAGACTTGCTTTCGGATGATCTTGATAATGGTTCTGATTGTAGGTTCTTTAATGGACTGCCTTTGAATGATCTCTTAGATCTGGATGGTGATGAATGAGTTAATGGGGATGATGATGAAACGTCAGCTGCGGAATCCAGAATTATCTCTTTACTGTTACTGACAAGAATGATGGAATCGTTATCACTGTCTTCAACCTCATCCTGGTATCTAGATATACTTCCACCTTTTGATTCTTCTTCTGACGCTTTATATTCATTTTTGGATTCTCCTGAAGCTTCTTCTGATTCTTCTGACCCTTGTTCTGAACTTTCCTCGATCTCTTCTTCTGATTGTTCTTCATCCTCAACCTCTTCGGCTGGTGCAATCTCTAGAGTAGAAGGATCCCCTTTCTCAGTTGATTGAGAGTCATTGGGGACAGCATTGGAATCTGGTTGCTCTGTCGTGCCATTTTCTTCATCATCTGAAATCTGGTCTGTGCTGTTCTCACCAGAATTTGTAACCTTAACGATACTCTCATCAACCAAAGCAACCTCACTAGCATCCTCAAAGATGTCACTATTTGAGTCTTCTTCTTTATCACTTTCTTTTGTCTTTGAAGCATCTTGAGGTTGTCTAGCTTGAGATATGTTGGTAATATCACTCAATGGAGTTTTCTCAGCAGTAAGTGTTGGTTTCACTGGTGAAACTGACCCAATATCAGCATTCTCAATATTCTTCTTGGAAAATAAATCATTATCGCTAAATGAACTATCTAAAATTTTAGATTTCTTCAGTGGTGATGCAATAATCCTTGAGGAGTTGGGTTTCGAACTGTTTCTGATTGTAGTTGATGCTGATTTGCCACGTCTATATGATCGTTGTGATGATTCGTATTGAGCTTCTTCTGAATTAAGCTCTAGATCATGAGCAGAGATCCCAAAACTTTCATCATCATCTTCCTCATCCTTCTCCTCTTCGATTTCCTCTTCGATGTCTTCTTCTTCTTCATCACTATCGATGTCTTCACTCAAGTGCAAATTCTGAGCTGCTTTTCTTTGTGATCTTGGCCTTGTGAAGAATCCTGAGGAGTCTTGAGATCCAATAGTAATATTTTCAACAGTCTTTAGTCTCTTGTTCATAACTTCTTCAACCTCAGAATCCGAACTCAGCCTTTTAGTGACTTGCTTGGAAGCTTCATGTTTACCTTCAAGTGCATCTAGGAAATAACATCCTTTCTCCTGAGCTCTCTTCTTATGTTCAACTAGTGGGTCATCTTCTGATTCCCAACCCTCTAACGATATCCCACAATATATACAGATCGCCAGATCATCTTCGTCTTCTTGCGGAGAATAATAAAACCCAGCATCAACCATCTTCTTGCTGACAGGGTTGGCGCCTTCCAGTGTATCAAATGGCCATGATTCAGCAAATGAACTTATTCTTGTCTGTGTAGCTTCCTCACTCAATGGATTACCAAAAAAATCTGCGGTCCTCCAATCAAACTCTGGCTTCTCTCCCCTTTCTGCAACATATTTGTTCATCTTACTTAACCAACAGTCAGAATGCTTGCTCAAATGATGTGACGAGGGATCCTTGACATTCTTCCACGTAGACTGCAATTTATTACAGCAGAGACACTTCACCCTGTCCTTGAGCCTCTTTGTCGGCTGGAAGTAAAACCCCAGCTTCGCCATTGTTTCAGCAGATGGTGTAGGATATGGCCATGAGGGCACTGCGGTCTGATCTCCTTTGAGTTGGTACTCTTGAAAAGTGTCTATCCGCGTCTGGACAGCCACAAACTGTCTCGACAGCAATTTAGCCTCAGTTTTCTTCGCCATCTTCACCAACTACTTCTATTGGGTTCTGAAGGATGCTTTCTGGCTCATTTCAAACACAAATCGTAAACAAAACAAAAAAGCGCGCCTGAAATCCGAGGGACAACAAACGCGTTTTCCAGTATTATCATGTGATGCACGTGACTAGAATTATCCTCTAGTGCGGTATCATGCTATTTGTATTGTTGCTCGAAGTCAAAGGGTCCTGGAATAGATCCATATACTACTGTATAGAGTCCCTATATACGGTTTAGGCCCCCAACTAACTCAGCCACCAAACGACCTTGTTCTGGTGTCTCCTGATATGGCTCGTTTAACTTTTTAGTGCATTCGCGCTTCACAATTTGTAAATCGAACGATGAGGTTTGCATTCCACCAGATCAGACGTGTTTTGGAACTAAACGACCATCTGTCCCATCTTCAACCCACTATTGACAATATCTCGTCCCTCTGTTTTGTCAACAAGTATAAAAAGTGAGTGAACTTCCCCAAATTACTGTCGTGGCCCTGGAGCTTTTGTTTACTAACCATCAAGTCCGATTAAGAAAGTAGAACATGACACATTACGAAGCTATTATTGTTGGTGCTGGTGTCGTTGGCCCAGCCATTGCCACAGGTCTTGCCAGACAGGGCAGAAAAGTCCTTCTTATAGAGAGAGACTGGAGAGAACCGGACAGAATTGTTGGTGAGCTGATGCAGCCTGCTGGCTTGAGAGCTCTAAGAGCATTAGGTATGGTTCAGGCTATTAATAACATTGATGCTACTCCTGCTGTTGGTTACACTGTTTTTTACGAAGGTGAGAAAGTTAATATTCGTTATCCAAGTAAAGCTAATGTTGATCCACTAGAGAAGATCAAAACGAGTGTGTTTGGCGGTAATGATAAAGTCCTTGATGATTCCACATTATCATCCAAGGACTACGAAGATGATGAATTTGAGAGAGGTGTTTGTTTTGAACATGGCAGATTCATTTCAAACTTGAGAAATATCGCAAAGAGCGAGAAAAACATCACAACTTTGGAAGGTAATGTTATTGATATTATAGACGAAAATGGTGTCAAAGGTGTTGTTGTCAAAACCGGCCCAAACAAAGACAAAACTGAGAAGATTTATGGTGATTTAACCATTATTTGTGATGGGATTTTTTCCAGATTTAGAAAGAGTCTATCTGAAGAACACGTCCCTGTGGTTAACTCATACTTCATTGCTCTAAAATTGAAAAATGCTGATGTTCCAGTCAAACACACTGGTCATGTCATCCTAGGTACAAAATTCGCACCTGTCTTAGTTTATCAAATCACACCAACTGATACGAGAGTCCTATGTGCTTATAATGATACGAAGTTACCAAAGAATGCTAAACAATATTTAAGAGATGATGTCTTGCCTAACTTACCAGAACAATTGAAATCTTCGTTTGAAAAGGCATTAGAGGAACCAATCAAGACACATCCTAACTCCTACTTGCCTGCCAAAGCCAATGACATCGAGGGTCTGTTGGTTATTGGTGATGCTTTGAATATGAGACATCCTTTGACCGGTGGTGGTATGACTGTTGGTCTAAATGATGCTGTTCTGATTGTTAAATTGTTTGAAAAAATCCCAAGCTTGTCTGATAGAGTTACAGTTCTAGAGACATTATTGGATTTCCATTATGAAAGAAAGAGCTTAAGTTCTGTTGTTAACACGTTGTCTGTTGCATTATTCGCGTTATTTGCTGCTAATAGTTCAAATTTGAAGATCTTACAAAGAGGCTGTTTCAGATATTTCCAAAGAGGTGGTGATTGTGTTGATATCCCAGCTGGTTTCTTGAGTGGTTTGATACCAAGACCATTCTTGTTTACTTGGGTTTTCTTCAAAGTGGCATTCTATTCAATCTATACCAACTTCTTTGACAATGGATTATTGTTATTACCACTTTCAATCATCCAAATTTTCACCATTTTGTTCACTGCTGCTTATGTTTTTACCCCTTACTTGGTCTCCGAGTACTTTATCTGATGATAATGACCCTGTTATATACTACTTTAGAATAGCCTGATTTGCTCTTATGTCCCTTTTGTATTCTTCATGTCTGCGTACTATGTGGCCTTACCGATGATTTAATCAGCAATAAAAAATGTAATTGGATTGGCTTAGAACTTTCCGAACCACTAACTTGGTCAATCAAAACAGCAGTATCAGCAATGGAAAAGCCTCTTTGGTACAGATGGGCCAGAGTATACGCCACAGGTTTTGCGATCGTGATGACTGGTGTGCTTTTATACAAATACACCACTCCAACAGAAGAAGAGTTGATTACTAGATTGTCACCAGAATTAAGACTTCAATATGAAAGGGAAAAGAACCTAAGACGAAGGGAACAAGAAGAGTTGATCAAGATCGTTAAACAAACATCTGCTTCAAATGATCCAATCTGGAAGACAGGCGCTATCAAATCTCCATGGGAGAGAGGTACTGAGACCATCAATTTGAAAGAGAAGTATGAACGTGAATTAAGTGAACAGAATCAATTAGAAGAGATCGAGAAAGTTAGATTGGAGTTGGATATCGCACATGCTAAGACTATGGAAGAAACAGATGAGAAGTTGAATAGTAAAAATTCATGGTTTTCTTGGAGATGAATGATTACTGGTTTTCGTGGTTCATGATGTGTACATTATTAGACGGGTGATCGGGTGAAGTGATTACTGTTTTCTGTAAATAGATGATTTCAGGCGCACTGTGTGCTGTATTATATCTTAGAAAGGGTTTCCGTAACTGTGTTCTACAGTATTCATCATTAACTTCGTGTGCGTTATAACTATACTCAAATGACATTTTCTATTCGCTTTTTTGATGTTTTTGGTTATGCTATCTAATCAACGACCAGGCCATGGTAATCTGGCGTCTTTTGTGAAGGCAGAGAATGCACTGGTTGCGCTAGCAAATGCACTTGCGGATAGACCACCTGTGGTACTATGTTCTAAGTTTGCAGCATCAACGGCCTGTTGTGGAAATTAGTATAAAAAGATCAGAAACTGTCTTGTGAGGAGAAGATACATACATCCACAATATTCTTCACGCTTGTCTCTATGACCATGCCACCTTGAATTATCTCTCTGTTGTAGAAGTTAGTAAAAAAAATAATGCTTATCAAATCATGAATACATACTCTAAGACAGTCTGCAACACCTGCCATCCAAAAACCAAATCAATCTCACGAACATTCTCAAAACATTTATCCAAACTCTGAACAAAGACCTGAATCAAATCCAATATCCCCAATTCACTCTCTTGATCATCCACGATAAACACAAAATATAACGTCGCATACTGTCTGTAAATCACCTTAATGTCGTCAATTCCCTCAAGAAGTGGAGGTGGCGTAAGAAAGGAGGATTGGTATGACTGTCTCTGGTTCACTAGTTGGTAGACCTGGCGAAGTAACTCCATCTGTGTCTCGACATCCTGATGATGACCTTGTTAGTATGATTTAGTTTCGTGCCATTTGGAGACCGGTGCAACTTACCACTGGAGTGTAGAACTTCATGAGTCGAGGTAGGCAGTCATTGTTGAAGATCAGCACGGAGTGGATCATCGTGGGTTATGTGTGGAAACTTGAAAGGCTGCCCTGCTCAGTGAATGCAGCAACAAACTGTTTTGATATAGTTCGTGTTAGGTATGGCTTTCGGATTACCGAGGGTTTTGTTGGTCGGAATTGGTTTCCAGCCATACCAGTCGTACTTGAGGCCAATTTTTATACTATAATGGTATTCGATGGACTAAGAATTTCGAGAATCGAAACAAATTACGTTATTCATTTCCATGTATATTCTTATGCAATTGTAAAAACCTGTAAAACCACCGTATATAAACCAATATCTGGACCAACGTACCATAATTGATGAACCAAACTTTCAACCTAAAAATAATCATTAAATTCATCTCTTTCCCAGCTTCAGATTATTCAAAACAACCTTCTGTTTCTGATAATTCTCAAAATGAGTCAACAAATCGTCCAAAAACGAAGACATCTCACTAAAACTCTTCTGTATTTCATCAACCAAATTATCTACATCTTTCAAAATATCAAACAATGGAGGAACAAGAATCCCCTCCTCAACAATCATTCTCAACAACTGTAACTCACTGATCGCAAGTTGCGATTCTAAACTGTCAGAAAGCTTCAAGGATATCTCCGTAAAGCTAGCAGTGCTCTTCACAAACGCATCATACTTGGTTCTGTACCAATGGTCAAGTGAAGTAATTAACGACTGACTTTCGTTTGAATCACTCTCCAATCCTCTCATCCTGGCCTTGATATCGGTCCACTTCGTAATAAACGCACCGTTGGACTCCTGGATCAGCATTGATAGAGTGGGGCCCACGGTCTTGAAGAGGTGGATGAGTCGCTGGACGGTGATGACTTCTGAGGGATCATCTACAATCTGGCCGTATGTTCGTTGCTTCAGAGGCTGCTCCATTGAATTGGTGTGTACTCTCCTGTATATGGGTGACTTTTGTGGCAAAGAGGTGGTCAGTGAGGCCCAATTGGTGGTGCAAAGTGGTTAAATTGGTGGATTCCCTGGTGCGTAAATGTGACAGATTTTGTGAGATTTTGAATGCGATAACCGAGATCCGGGGAATTCACAAACTCTTCCTCGGAAGTGAATCATAATACTACTTGTATGTAGTACTGTAGTACTTGTAATAGTACGTAACTATGGGTAGGTATCAGTTACGAGGACACACCCGAGACTCGAGCCTCGAAAAGTGTGATTTTAGTTTTGACTCTTCTCCTTCAGAATAGACATGTCCTTAGCTCTTACATGGGGGATGTCGCCCTAATGTTCCGTAATAAAAAAAGCCATTCATAAACTATATACCCATTTTCATTCTATATCCCTTCAAGATAGTGCAGTATCTTCAGTTCCTTCAGTTCCCTCTCTAGCAACAGAGCTTACGTTTGCTTCATATTCTTCCAACTCTTCATCATCTGCTTGTTGTGCTTCATCATCAACATCATTATCATTCAAATAAGTATCATTAATGTCCAATTCTGCAAGGAATTGATTCTTTGACGTGTTCCCTCTCAAAACATCCTCTTCATGATCTTCATTCTCATAGTATTTTGGCGGTTCCGGTGGTAGGGTGCTCAATGTGATATTGTCATTAACAAGCGAACTATTGTCTGAGGCATATGCCGCATTCTCATAAAAATCAGGAGGGTTGATGATCTCATCTTCATCATCTTCATTGGATGACTCCAACAATAGATCATTTGAAGTGAATCCATACTCCGGCAGTGGGGGTCTATTACCGTCTTTAGAAGCATAACCCCATTTCTTAATATTTGCCTCAATGAAAACGTAACCAAATTGTCCCAAATTAACATGAACAGAACACGGATTATTGGCACCGATAGTTGGGAACAAATTAGGCATTCTCATTCCCTTAATATGACCACCAATGGATTTCTCACTGACTTTTTTACCATTTCTTGTGAAGAATATAGTACCACTGCGAACTCTATACCCAACACCGACAACATCGCCTTTTTCTAAAGTTGGGAACACATTCATTCCAGATTCTGTTAATTTGAATGAGTTGTTGACTCTTCTTGATCCGTTTGAATCATAGGCAACTGAGTAGAGGTGTCTCCCTGGTAATCTGAAATAGGGGTATGGTTTGGTGGATAGACCAATTGACACAATAGAGTCAGATGGGGAGTCAAATTGGTATAGTTTTGCCTCAAAGTAATACACATCGTTGATTTTTGGAATGGGTAGGTTTGATTGAATAGAGCACTGATAATCATAATTATTGAAATTCAATTCAGTCTTGTTGTTGATCGTGATAGCATCATTCTCTAGATTAATATCAGGGATGAATTCCCAGGCGTCGACACCCTTTTCTTGAATTAGCAAGTGATTCGATAATGAGATCTCTTCATCAATAGGTGGATTTGTCTTGATGTATTCCTGACCAGCACGATACAGGTGTTGCTCGTTTGGTGATAGTTCAGCAAGTCTCTCCTCTATCTCAAATTCGTCATCAATGGACCCCGGCACTGAGTTTTCTAATCTGATGGACCTTTTGCGGTTCATGAAACATCTTATCAACACAAAGACACCAGTAGCCACAAGTACAACTACCAAAAGGCCAACAATAATAGCAAGCACCATCAGAAATGCAAATAGGTCATCTTCTGGTTGTACGGGAGGACGTGTATGTTTCTTGTATTTGGTCATTATTGGCAACGAACGTGCCGAGCTTGCTAGGAAAAACAACAGAAGCATTCGTGAGTTGAGCATGGTAAATATTTCTGCCAGTATATGTGAGCTTTGTGACTTCTCTGTGATTTTGGGCGACGTTCTGCTGAGGTTATTTCTTCTGACCGGCTTAATTGGGAGGCTCAGATAAGGGGAACGAAGAAATACGCCAAAAATCTGCGAAGAGTGTGGCCTAAAAGGAAGGTTCACTGAAGTGTGTGGTTAAAGTGCAGTATCCAAGTGTGACTTCAAAGTCAGAGTAACCAGAACACGCTCTTTTGAGTGTGTTTTTGTGTATGTTTTGAAATAAAAATGTCTAAAAGTGGGACTGAGAAAAATATAGAATTTCCATTAACCCCATTCTGTACGAACGCACGCCAAACATATCAAACTAGTGCCAATTGCAAACATCCCAAGCGGAAAGTGGACATCACTCCAGTATTTCATCCCAGATACGTCTTTCCAGCCTTAGATTTCCTTTATTTGGACTATTACCAGCAAATCAGTAAAGATCCACACCATTAAGAGTTATAAATAACAGTTTGCCACCATGGTGATCTTCAACGGACAGCTCAAAAAGAGAACCGTCAACTTGGGCGGTGGGTTCAAGAACCACCGGAATAACATTATTCAGCAGTCCCTTAAAGAAAGAGAGAAAAGGGAACAGGAACGAGTAAGGGAGAAGCAAACTGTGACGGTGCAAATGGCGATAAAGAGATACCTGGAATTGCAGGTGTGGAGGAAGAAGGTTGGCGACGAGTGGAAGGTTGATAGTGATTTGAATGGGACAGTTTTCCTATTTAGTTGCTTCTATGGGTACGTTTACAAGAGCAATGAAGAAAGATTGAACCAGATCAAAGTATTACACTCTTTGTTCAAGAAGAAGGGTATCCGTACACTATCCACAGTCAGTGCTAACCGTCTTTTCATAACTATTATTAAGGCACTAGAATCCATAGATTCATCAAAGTCGAATAATAAAGACTCTGTTGCTCTGATACACTTGTTAAAATTATCACAGATCATATATACAAAGACAACATCATCCAAATATCAAATAGTACCAATTTTATCCAAACTAGTATATCAGCTATACACTGTCACGGATTGTTCACTATTCCTAGATACCATCAACCTATACTCCTCTAATGAACCACTCAACTATATCAACTTCATTGCATCGTCAGTCGTTCCTGATCTCAAGAATTTTCAAATCAATTACAAATCAGTATCAGAACAAGAAACAGTCCACTTATCTACAGAAAAGAAACCCCAATTGTTAGCAAACCTCATCTTAAAAGCTACTTCATACACAGAAGAGGTCATATTTACTATCTCCGACCTCATCACATTAATACATGTCTCATTAGTGACAAGAACAGAGCAAAACTTTGAAGACAAATTATTTGACGACGATGAAGAAGATAAGGAATCCGCCCAGAGAAAGAGGGAGATCATCACTGATGAACTAAAGGACATTATCAATACATTGTACACCACAGAGTTTATAACTACTGCTTCAAGAGTCCTTGATCCTCATAAGGCATGTTTGTTATATGGAAGTTTGATAAATTTGAGACCATCGATGGAATCGAGTTTGATTATTCAATTGATTCCACGTACCTTTGAGCCATTGTTGGAGTCCATTATATCAAATAAGCTCTTCAGGAAGATTTCCAATATCAGAGAAAGTGGCTTTTTTGCTGTTTCCAATGATTTCATTAGGGATATATTTGTTAGTGGTGATGAGTTCCTGTTGTATGATTTATCAATATTCTTACAATTGTTGCAATATCGTTTGATCACATCTAATGATTTTGAGATTTTCAATGGATATAATTTCACAATTGAAAAATTTGAAATGATATCCATCTTTTTGAAGAAGTTTGTGTTCAACTTCATTTGGAATCATGCCAAGATCGCTAATTTCCCAAACATCAATCCAAGATACTCAGAATTGAAGAAATTGTCAATCCGTGTGTTAAATCAAATTTACTTGAAGAATTCAAGAATCAAGGTCCTTGACAAGAATATTTGGTTATTAGAAGCATTAGATTTGTCGAATTTGGTTCAATTGATTGTTCGTCATGAAGACTACAAATCAAACATAGATAACTTTGAATCAGACGATGATGAATTGACTGCAAAATTGGATTACTTACCTGGGGTAGATGCTTCATCACAAGCAAAATTAGATATCTTCAGGAAGACCCCGTTCTTCATTTCATTTGACAAAAGAGTTGAAATCTTCCAAGTATTGGTCGAATTGGATCGTGCAAAATCAACAAGAAACACAGGATCTTTCTTCAATCCATATTCAGACTTCTTGGGTGTCAAAGAAACAGCAACCATTAGAAGGGAACACCTATTAGAAGATGCATATGAGAGTTTTAACAAAGTCGGGTCTGGTCTCAAGAATCAATTAAAGATCGAATTTATCAATGAACACGGTAGAGAACTAGGTATTGACGGTGGCGGTATCACTAAAGAATTCTTAACCAGTGTAGTGCAGGATGTGATTAAGGGTGATTTCTTTGTTGAAAACTCTCAACATGAACTATATCCCAATCCAAGCATTGGTATCAAGTATCAATATAGAGTCAACAGTGAAGCGCAACTACAAAAGTTGAATTATCTAAAGTTCTTTGGTAAAATAGTGGGAAAATGTCTATATGAAAAAGTCTTAGTTGAGATGAACTTTGCTAGTTTCTTCCTCATGAAATTAAACTCAAGTTTCAAAAATTCATTTGATGATTTGAAATCCATGGATGCCGAACTTCATGCCAGTTTAGTCAAACTGTTACAATTACCAGAGGATGAACTAAGCGCATTATGTTTGACATTCTCCTTAGATGAAAAAATTGATGATAATAAAACTACATCTGTTGATTTGATTCCAAATGGTTCAATCACTCCCGTCACTGTCTCAAATCGTTTGAAGTTTGTTCATGAGATGTCAAATTACAAATTGAACAAGACGATGAACCTGCAGTCGAATTACTTTCTTAGTGGTTTATATGAGATGGTCTCGAAGGAATGGCTAACCATTTTCAACCCATATGAATTACAGCTTTTGATCTCTGGAGAGAACGATATCAATGTTGCTGATTTGAAAGCAAACACGGTGTATGGTGGATACACCGAAGATGATCCAACGATCAAGTATCTTTGGGAGATTGTGGATGAGATGTCAAGTGTGGATCGTTTCCAGTTTGTTAAGTTTGTTACTTCTGTTCCAAGGGCTCCGTTGTTGGGTTTCAAGGCTTTGAATCCAAATTTCGGTGTTTCTAATGGTGGTTCCGATGCAAGAAGATTGCCAACTTCTGCCACTTGTATGAACTTGTTGCGATTGCCCAATTATAGAGACAAGGATATCCTGAGACAAAAGCTATTATATTCTATTAATGCAGAGGCTAGATTTGACTTGGAATGATGTTTTGCTACAGATGATTTGAATAGGGATAAACATAATTTTAATAATGTCTATAATGCAAAATCTAACGTAAATGTAAATGGTTTTTATCATAATAATCCCATTTCATGGGCAATATCACGAGTGATTGGTTTATTGTTGATGACTTTGGAATCCACAACAGACTTTGTTGCTTTTCCTGACGATTTCTTTGGTGATTTATGGTTATCTGACAACATTGGTGTCTCTAAACTATAAAGTAATTCAGCTTTAGGTGGTAGATCATAAAACCAGCCTCTTGATGCTAAAATGTTCATGAATGCATCAATGGTTTTCAAACTCTGTAATGTAGATTTAGAACCAACTATGATAAGTTTAGATCTAGCTCTTGTGATGGCAACATTGACTCTTCTCCACTCCTTCAATAAGGTACCTGGATCTTTAGAATCATTGGATTTGACCAAAGAAATGATAACACAATCTTTATCGCGGCCTTGGAACTGATCAGCTGTCAATTTTTCGATGTCACGACGTCCAACGAAGATTTTATGAAATTGTCGTACTTGTGCTCTGTAAAATGACATGACTCCAATCTGAGTCGGTTTGATACCACATAAGATCATTGCTTCAACAATTTGACGGATCAATTCAGCCTCTCTTGGGTTCTGGATGTTTTCTTTATTACTTAACTCTTGACAGTCTTCAACTGCATCATGATTCAAGAAAATCACTCTTCTATTTGGATCAAGAACAGTTTCCAACCAGTTGTTCTCATCTGTTAACAACTCGATATTGAAGCTAGATTTCAAATTCTCAGGATTTGGAATTTTGAGTGATTGATTACCAACTGTTTCAGACCCGCATTTCAAACGACCACCATAAATAATTGTGTTTGATAGTAACATGATGTCACTACACATTCTGTATTGGTGTGTTAATTCAACAACAGATTCCGGTGAAATTTCACTCAATGTCTTGAATAAACTCATGGATAAACCAGACGCCTCTGGATTCTGAACTAACGGGGGAAGCTGGTAATGATCACCAACCAGAATGAACTTATCAGCAAGTGCTAAAGGACCTAGACAAACAGGCATTGAAACTTGAGAGGATTCATCAACAATGCAATAATCAAACTGTCTTCTATTAAAGATCCAATCTGAAATTCCAAGGCATGTAGTGGCAACAACAGGTGGTTTCAAATAGGTTTCATCCAATTGGTTCGCAGTCTTGATATCTTTCAATAATGGTGAGAATTTTTGAACTTCTGGGTGAATTCTTGAAACTGAACCAAGTCTAACAATATCAAAATCATCATCCTTAACCTTCATCAAAATATTATCGACAGCCGAATGTGTGTATGAGGTCAACAAAATGGTCTTCCCATTCTTGACTAAGAACCTAATAAGTTGAGCAATGACGGTGGTTTTACCAGTCCCTGGCATACCTAACAATAATGAGTAATCCTTAGCTGAGAGAACTTGCTTGAACGCTTGCAACTGGTCAACGTTGAAAGTATGATTCTTTTCTAGTTCATAATGAAGTGGTGTAGTATTGAACTGAGGATTGACTTTATCGACAATAAAGGATCTTCTTCTCTCATCACCATCAGGTAGAAACAAATTCAAGAGGTTGAATCTGGCCAGTTTCATACCATGGAACATCTCATCTTTATCAATTCTATACGTAATCAGATCGTTTACTTTCTGTGTAGGATCCAATGGTTTCAAGACAGTCTCAAAGGTCTGATTATTTCTCAAATTGAATCCAGATTTCTTCAAATTATGATTCTTCAATCTTCTCGTAGCTGAGATGGTGATAAAGTCAGTGGCAATATTAACAACAAACCCTTGGCATAATGCGAAATGGCCAGATTCATCACTCACCAAGATTCTATCATATTTAGCTATCTGATTTCCGGATAATGACTTTGATTTCAATGACGACTCTTTGCTTCTTGCAAAAGTATAAAGATATTTTTCATATATATTTCTCTCTTCTTTATCATCCTCAGATGACTCGATCACCAAGTTACACAAGCACTTCCCACTAGTTTTCTCACGGGTCTCTGAATTGATCAGAAATAGATCTTTCTTCAATAAATTCAAAGTAGCCTCTTCTTTGGTGATTAAATCATCCCAATAATTGTAAAATTCTTTGTATGCTTCTTTGGTCAAATGGCCAGTAGTTTCATTATACTTGTCACCGACCAATCCACTGTTTTCAGACGTACCATCCTCTGCTAGTTTATTGACAGTCATACATTGATCAACATAGAAACACCTATCACAAGTTGAATCTTTTCTCAACTCAGGTAATTTTCTGACACCTTCCTTCAAAAATACAGACAATCTATTTCTTGCAATAACCAAATCTTTCAATTGCAACTTATTGATCTCATGTTTTGTAGTTTCTTTCAACCTGGTATAAACAAGCATGAAGAAATTGATATTTAAATCATATCTGTCTTTCATCAATAATGTGTATAATGCAGTTTGAGCTTCATGTTCAATCCTTTTGATACCTGACTTCAACTCCATAGGAACGATGAATTTACCATTGTGTTCATCTTTCTGCAAAGAAGCCTCAATAGTGACATCAATCATACCTCTCAATCCATAAACAGGAGACCAGATGTTCTCTTCGATATCCAAGATATTTGAAGCAGCGAACAATGATTTGTTGGTTTTGTTTGATGTCTTAACGGATGACGCAATATCAGGGACCTTTTTGGCGAATTGCATAAACCAAGTGTTGATGTAAGGCAAATGATTTTTTACTTGCTCTCTAACTGTTTCTTTACTTTCATTGGATGCCAAAATGATGATCAGATAATCTTCCAACATTTCTTCTAGTTTACTGTTCATGAACGTAGGTGTAGAATCACCATCTTTCAAAACACTCTGAAATATGTTATGAACAATATCACCCACGATTAATGCCATATTGTAATCACCTCTTGAATCAAACTTTGTCTTAAGAACCGAACGTCTTGGACAGTTCAGAGTGTCGCCAATTAGAGTGGCTGACAATAACAGATCTGGATTCAAAATTAACAAATTATCTGAATTCTTGTCAACTAATTTATACGATTCACCAACAACATGAATAATATCTTCTGGTCCGAGATCTAACCTCAACCACATGTCTCTGATAATGATGTTCTGAAGTCTCTTGGTCTTGTCTAAGACTTGAAGGATCCTCTGAGGAACCTTTCTCTCGCCTACCTTGAAAAATGATTCAATGATTTTGGAAATTTTGAAACGATGAACATTTTCTCTTTCAACAGCAGTTATCGTCAGATCTTCATTTGATTGTCTAAAGCTTTTCAGCGCCTTGTTTTCTGTACCTTCAATATCCTGCTTGAAGAGCATTTGACCAGCGAAATCAACAGTCTGTATATTTCTTTCTTGTGTTGTCATAGGTAACGTCGTTGGTGGTTTTAGTTCTGGCTGTAACTGTGGGTGTTGTTGCTGTTGTGGTGATGGTGGTGATAGTGGTTGGGTCTTTGCTTTCTCCAATAATTCGTCAAAAAGTTCATCATCAGAATCACTGAAGTCACTTCCAAACGACAGATCATCCATTATTTTATCTTGGACTTTGGATATTGGTGGAGGTTCCACGGATTCTTCTTTGGTTGATGATGTGATTTTGTTCTGGCTTAGTGCAACAGTAACTGATTCCAAACTATCTCTACTTTTGTTATCTTTCTGGGTAAATTCTTGTTTCAGTAACGAATCTATATCTGATCTTATTGATTCTGTTTTAATTGAGTTTTCTTCCTTGATAGGAACACTTTGAGTCCTTTTATCTAACGCTTTATCTAAATCATCAAGAAAATCTTCACTGTCATCAAACACATCACTTGAGTCTTCAGATTTTAGAATATAAGCACGGCTACCAATAACTTCCTCCTTGACATCAGTTGACTTTGATGGGGTTTCACAAACTGATACCATCGACGTATTGAATATGGACTTCGCTGACTTGGAACCAAATTCTCTCTCAACCGTGTTGATCAAATCTTTGATGTCTTTCAGTTTAGCTGGTCTTTCAGAAATTGGAGTTGATAGATGTGTTGATCTAAATGCTTTCATGGATAGGAAATTCTTTGATTTGGTATATGATGGAAAACTCTCAGACTTGACCTTAATATCTGGAGTAACTTTCTGGACCTCCGGTGATTTCTGTGACCCCAGGTTGTCATAGTTCAAGTTCGAGTATTTCTGTGGTAATGGATTAATTGGATTAATGGAATATGTGATGGATTCAGCTAATGGCGAAGACGGCAGTTTTAAATCTGTTAAAGGGATGTTGCCACGATTGGCTCTTGGGGTAGGAGCCCAATATACACGGTCTTCTGAGCTAGGTATGTTTATCAGTTCATTCAGACCCTTAGACGGCGTATTTGTGATAAGGATGGGTTCAACTTTGGCGTCTGGTTCAACCTCAGTAACATTTGGATCTATCTTGATGGGTTTGAGGGGTGTCGAAGCAGCCAGACGGTCCGTTGGAGCGAACTGGTATTTTGTTTTCTTTTGCTTGATGGGCTGTTTCTGGCAATCCTGATCCTCCTGGTTCTCCTTCTCGTTCTTTCGCTTGTTCCTGAGCGAGGGAACCATTGTGGAATATGAAGATCCTGGCACAGAAATGGCAACACTTCTAATATGTGCGTGACGATCTAGTGATACAACCTCTATTACAAAAACACGCCTCTGTGATTGTTTTGATATTTTATATATTGCGCGTAAGGCACCTGAGATCATGTGACAATTCAATTTCCGACCTTTGTACTAAGTCTAAAACCGGTTCATTATGGAAGTGTTCATTGTGGCCCAACCAGTGACATGATCTCTAGCTAGGCAAAGTTAGTTGAATCAGAAGGATAAAATCAAAGAAGAGTTGATGTAGTTTAGTAAATAAATATAAAAGAGTGCAGGCAAAGTCAACATGACAACATCCGAGAAGAATCAACGGTTCACACTCATCCATCACCAGAGCAATTGAAGCGGTGAATGTTGATTTGGTTCCTGAAACTCTGTAGTCCGTGAGATGCTTACCGGACGCAGTCTTTTTCAGAGATTTCTGAGAGTCGACTCTCAAGGCTTTTGCACTTTATGAAACCAATGTTGATGAGCAAACAAACCTCAAGTTCAATACTATTCAATTAGAGAATTTTGATGGTGATATGAATAATGTTACGAGAAACTCGTACTACAGAACTGGCTCCCAACATCGCAGATTCATGAAATATAGAAGGAATTTAACAAATCAACACAACTTAGCGAATGATCTGCGTATGCAGCTTTGAAAGACTGGATAGTGGGAAACGAGGAAACCAAGACAGTGATTAAACAAGTAGAAGGTTAACAAGTACATAATATGACGACTCACATATTCAAGTCTCAGTTCTGATCGGTACCATTCATCATCAGCAGTGTGTTATTATCTGTTCCATTGGCCTGTTGATTAATAAATGCATCAAATGAGTCTGGATTTTCAATGAATTCATCCTTCACGAATTGCTGTAGTAGTGGGTTATCATTCATATCGAATGAATTGGTATCTATGTTAATCTGCGGAGTTGGATTTGGGTTAGGTTGAGTAGCCTGATGTTGATGTCTTTCAAACAATGCTTGGTTTTGATGTAATGCATTGGTGGTGATTTGTGGTTGATGTGATGGATCTTGGGTAAGTGTGTTCTGTTCATTGAAAAAGTTTGGCGAACGGGAGGTGAATCTCTGTGGCAATGCAAATTCCTGTTGTCGAATATTAGAACTGTTGTAATCCAGTATGAATGAGTTTAGGAATTTCAAGGATGGTTCTAGACCATGGAAGACATGAGGAATTCCTGAACCACCGATAAATGCATCATTGACTTGATGACCTTCACTGAAATCATCACAAATCGACCATTGGTTGTTATCTGGACGGATTGCATTGGCAAATGAGACAGCAAATTTGGGTGGCTTGTTCAAGTATAATTTTGACTCACAAGTTGGTCCTTTTTCATCTTCTTCTGTACAGATACTCAATGAACAATTATTAACCGATGAAAGTGGGAAAAAGATTCTGAATAGGATCTTGGAATTATTCGTGATGGCACTGAAGAAGTAATTGATTTCAAAGTTCTTCTTCGATATCACAATCATCAAATCTGTGGAATTATTCAATATTTCATTGATAGACAGGGGTGATAGATTTGATAAATTCTTGACACTGAAGATATTCTCACTAGACAGATTTCCACTCTTCAATCTCTTCCAACTACCCACTGTCAACGATCTTGCATCAATGAAGTAATAGCTGTTGTTTAAGTTCAATGGGATACCATCGTATTTCGACATGGAAACCTCTCCATTATTCAACCCATTATAACGATCATCCTTCTCTGTGGCCTGTGCCTTTTCTAATTTTCTTGATTTAGCACGCCTATTTTGAAACCATATTCTCACGGATCTCTCAGGCATCCCGGTTTGGTCACTGATCTTCTTTCTAACTTGGGCATTTGGATTTGGGTTTTTATTAAATTCATCAATTAACAATGCTAAAACTTCACCCGATGCTCTTGTTCTTTTATGCTGGCTATTCTGGTCATTTTGACTTACCGAGTCATGTCTCTCATGATCATCATGTAGCGCATTGACAGTGGATAAGTCGTTGGTGTTGATCAAATAGGCACCCTGCATATCCTTGGGGATAAAATCGGATTCCTCTTTGATATCTATGAAAAAATTGTCATCAAAATCAGGCTGGTTGTATAGCATACTGTTCGATGTATCCGGGAAGCTCGTAAACTCACTCTGGCCATCCATTTTGCGTGTTCAATGAATGTGTGATGACTCGATCTTCAGGATAAGGTTTTCAAAACTGAGTACTTTTAGGTGTGCTTTGGGATCCCTGTACTTGAAATTTCCAGCTCAAAAAGCGTGGACGTGTAGCTGTATTAACAGTAAGTATTATAAGTGAGACAGATTCACCCAAAAGCGAATATTAGTGTACTGCAAGTGGTGTTTATGTTGATGTTAATCCTGCGATTGTGACATTGGGTTTTTTTGCGGAAAAAAAATGGCCAAATTTACGTAATCCATATCACGTGGAAATCCCTTTATCGGAACATTATTATCCGATAATTACTTATTTTTCCATGTGATGCTCAAAAAAAGTTCCAGTTAACACAGTTTGATTTCCCTAGATCGATTCAATTTGCTTCTTAAACCAGGTCAAATCATATTTCACAATGTCCAGCTGCTTCTGTAACCACGCCAAAGAAGCATCAGTCAATCCAGATGCTCCAATTGACGAAAATGAACAACTGATCAAAAGTTCAGATCCAAACCATCCGGCCAATTTAATCTGTGAATTGTGTAAGATCTTTTACAAAAATGGCTGGGTCACTGGTACCGGTGGTGGTATCAGTATAAGAGATGATAAGAAGATCTATATTGCCCCATCTGGTGTTCAGAAGGAAAGAATGGTTCCTGAAAACATGTTCGTTATGGATTTCGAAACAAAGGAATACTTAAGAACCCCAAAGATTTACAAACCAAGTGCGTGTACTCCGTTGTTCATGAGTGCTTACACTATGAGAAATGCAGGTGCTTGCATTCATACCCATTCACAAGCTGCTGTGATGGTTTCATTGTTATATGAAAAGGAATTCAAAATCGCTAATATTGAACAAATCAAAGCTATCCCAAAAGTCACTGAGCCAGGGTACTTGAGTTTCTTTGACACTTTAACCATCCCAATCATTGAAAATACAGCACATGAAGAAGATCTAACGGATACTTTGCAGCAAGCCATCAGAGAATACCCCGGTACTACTGCAGTTATTGTCAGAAGACATGGTATTTATGTCTGGGGTGAGACCGTATGGAAAGCTAAGATCTACAACGAAGCCATTGATTACTTATTAGAGTTGGCTGTTAAGATGAAAGGGTTTGGTATTCCTCCACATATTGACGTTGGTGAAGAGAATAAATACATTGATTCCAAGATTTACAATTAGGTTTTCTTGATGTTCATTAACTTAATATACAGTAAATAATGCGATTCGTCTCCAAGTACCAATAACTTCTTTTCTCAGTGGTATGTTCGTCTTCATCTAATAGTCTTCTTCGTCTTCAACAACGGATCACCACGCACCTTCTTCCAATCTATACTATTATCTAATTCTTCATCCACGAGTCCCACCACCGAAACCAAATCTCCTCGTACCACCAACAGTCCAATTTCTTCGATCTCACTCTCCTCGTGTCTGTTTATTAATCTCTCTAGGGTCTCCGAAAGCACGAGATTCGTCATGTTGTCATATCCTTCCATTTTTCCTATGAAGTATTTACCATCGGTTGTTATTATGGCGACTCTTTCTGTTTAGATTGTTAGTATCAGGGCATTCGGCAGATGGTGAAAGAAGGGAAACATATACTCACTGTTGAGGAATGCGTTGAGACTGGACATGGCTTAGTTTGATGGGTGTGATTGTAAATTTGTGGGAGAAGAGGTATACTGTGAAGCTTGTGAAAGTTTGTTATTCGTGAATTTTAATAGGAAAATGAAAAACATAGAAAATTGTGACATTCTTAAATCAACCATCACAGCCAATAGCCACCAACCTCACTAGAAAATACTAGAACAATATGCCCCACGAAAGCAGCTCCTACCAATTCCAGTTCCATACTCCTCAATCCGACGATGAAACCACCAATTCTGATAAACAGGGAAACAAGCGTTATGACATTCACCCAATGGAATTAGTTGTGCAAACAGTGCTTGGAGAATCTCTTGACTCGCTAGCCAACCAACTTCAGACTCTTCATGAATCACAGATTGTGCTTATTGCCAGATTGAAGGTCATTGAGGAGAAATTGAAGAAAAATGAAGGGCAGTTAAGTGTTGATGTGGATGTCAAACATGCGGAGGAGAGACTCCTGACAATCAAGAAAAGGCTGCAAACCGCGTTGGGTACGTTGACTATAGTGGAACAAAGACTACGTGAAAAATTGGTGTGATATCAGATCATGGATATATCTATGTAATTTTTATTTGCTGGATCTATGGAGACCAGATGTTCAATAAGTGGAATGGATAGCCAGATGATTTGAAGCTGAAAATGGACATCAAGACACTATAGAAGACCAAGACAACACCTAGCAATCCGACAACGACCACCAGATGAACTCTATCATTTTTGATTTGTTTGGCCTTAGTTATCAAACTGACTAAACTGAATGCTAGGATTGCGTATACAAAAGTCATTGCTTGAGTTTCGGCAGCTAGTTGTTGTTGTTGGCCAGGAGTGAAGTATTGGATCTCACCCTTTGGACCACCTCTGACATAAGGCACACCTCTGATTGCATTGAACATATAACCAGTGACAAAGAACAAAATGGAGATGACAGTAATGGCACCCCATAATTCCCTTCTGGAGAGAACAGCCAATACATTCTTAGAATTCTTCTTTAGACCGTACATGATGAAGAAGGTCGCGATTGCAGTGATTGCAATACTTCCGTAATTCAATTGTTCGTAGATTTGGAAACTTGTGCCAACCGCATCACCCAAAAGACCAGCAATATAAGGAGCGAAATGGGCTGCGTCTTGCGGGATACTTAGACTCTGGAATCCGGTGTTGAAAGCACGAGCTTCTTTGGATGGTGAGTAAAGATATAGTTTTGGAACATTGTTCAATTGGAACTTCTGGAAGATCTCAGAATGGCCATCAGCGAAATCGGCTTTTGCAAAGAACAGGTTGTCACCTTCTGGATGATCTTGAACCCACGAGTGAGCCAATTTTTCGAATTCTGGGTTAATCGCAGAACAGATAATACAGCCAATCTCTGGATTTGTGGCAGTGAGAAGCAGCACGATATGGGAGTCACTTGGGCCACTGAGGACCTTCTCGAAGTTGGTTTTGGTGAGTTTGATGATGTTATTGGAGCTCTTACGCTGGAGTTTTAAGAGCTCGTTTTTGGACAGAGCGGAGACCAACGAGCTGAACAGGCACAGCAGTGTGAGGATACAGGTGGAAAACTTCATCGTCTGGGCTGAAAACACGTCAATTGGTGGTAATAATCACTGCGGATTGTGCCTAAAAGAGCATGTTCAAAATGTCGTTGTCGTGTTTAAAAAGGTGCAGGTCGGATTTCTCGAGGGCCTGGTCGGATTTAGATTTCCCATCAAAATTGGGGATTTGAATGAAATGTTTTTGTTTACTTTTCATTGTTGGATAACGCCATTCCTGTTACTCAATTCAATGCCTGGTGCGTGTGCCGTGTCTTCACTGTCTTGTGCGTTGCGCAATACTAACAATTCCCTCAGTCAAGTCCCTCGAGACGCTCTGCTTTGAGCGTGGTTTCGCGCGTCTGCTGCCCATCCACGTCCTCAAGGACGCCAGATTGGGTATCGACGTCAACCACTACCTGACCCGTCTTTTGGGCTTCAAGAAGGAACCGTTTTTCGGTGCAGTCGGTGGTTTCCCGCACTCGTTGAAATTGTACATCGAATCAGACCTTCAGGTCTTCAAGGAGTTCAATATCACCCCGATCTTCGTTTTTAGCGGCAACTATACTGTTGAGCAGTTCGCTGTTGCCAATTCCAAGGACATCACTCCTGCTGAGAAACAGCGTAACACCGCCTGGACTCATTATGCCGATTATGTCAATTCCCATAAACAGCCGGGTGCCTCGAGTGCTGGTTCCGACGACCCAAATTTTCCACCTTCTCCATTAGAGACTTTCAGAGAATATCATACACCTTTCAACGTTGATTCCATCTTCAAAGACCTTGTTGATTATTTCATTGATAGCGGTTTAGAATATATCAGAGCTCCATACTTATCTTGGGTTCAATTGGCTTATTTGTACGAAGCTGATTACATTGATGCTGTTTATGGTCCCACTGAAACTCTATTATTACCAAATGTTGAAAGGTTCATTGTTGGTTTGGAATTTCCAGGTAAAGAGTTTAGATATATTGATAAGGCTAAGGTATTGAATGGGCTCAACATTACCCAGGAGCAGTTGTTAGATATTTCTGTTTCTGTTGGTTGTGATCTACAGCCATACACGTTTCCATTCTATAATGGTCCCTATCATCCTACGCAATTATTCAATGTTGGTTTAGATATTGTCAATTCAGGTGGTTCGATTTATGGCACTATCTTATCATTGAATGATGAATTATGGATTGAGAGGTTCCAAAAGGGTATCATTGCTTTAAAATACATGCCAGTTTTGAAATTAAATGGTCGTGTTGAGTTACAGAATTCTAATGGTGATGAAGATCCAGCCACTTTGGAGAACAGCCCACCTACTGATTTACATGAAATCATTGGTCAGAGATTACCTCATGAGTTCTATTTTTATCAATCTATTGGATTGATCGACACTAAGGTTCTTGAAGCTATTATCTTTGGTACTTATTTTGAAGCTCCTCCATTAGAAGCAGCTATCACCACACAGTATAAAAACACAGTCAAGGCAACTGTGATTATGTTCAAGAATAAGGAAATCAATCTATTAACGCAGAACATGGCTAGATATTATCAAGTTAAGAAGATCAAGTTTGTTAAGAGTTTTGATAGTCTTGATGTTGAATTGACTAACAGAATGACAACTCCATTATATTTCAAATTGAGTTCATTGGTGATAAGATCTGATGAGAAAGAATTTAGTCTAGAGAAGTTCTTATCTTTTTTGGACAATGATAATTTGATTGGTAAATCGGCATATAAATTAGAAGATGAATCACATAAATTAAAGTCAGACTATGAGATCATTGCAACTTCATTGCTAAGAACCTTATACCTGTTAGAATTCTTTGATTTTGATAAGGAGACCCTTAAGGTAAAGGAAAACAAATGGACAACTGCACTATTCTTACTGAAATCACTAGATTCCAAATTTCAAGAACAATATTTACTTTTCCTCATCTTCTTTAAATTGAATTCGTTTGATCTGCATGAAGATTTGTCAGCAAATTTAGTCGGAGGATCCAAGGCTAAAGACTCGTCAGATAGACAATTAGTTCAATTGGTTTCAAGATTGGCTACATTTATCAACCCAGAACAGAAAACTCAAAATTATTCAGGTCCTATTTCAAGAAGCCTATTAAGTTTCAAATCATGTGTTGATACAGTGAAGATCAATTCCAGTGAATTATTCGATTCTGTGTTGGTGAATTTATTATCAAATGAAGAGGTTGCTAAGATTGATAAATCTAATGATGATTGGAAGATATTAGTTAGACAATTACCATTCAGAAAAGTTACACCAAATACTATCTTGGGTATAGTGATCCAATTACTACTTGACAGTCACTTCAATTCAGAAACCCCTGATGATGAATCATTGAAGCAAGCAAACAGTTCAGTGTTGGAATATTTCAATTCACCAACAAGTTCTTTAATCAATCTTCCTGAAGATGTGAAGAATGGTTTCACTTTCATCACTGATGTCTACAAGATCATTCAAACTTTGAACAAGGAAGGCTTGGTCAAAGACTCTGTTTTTGAAATCTTTGGAAAAGCGAACGATATCTCTCAGAAGTATTTGAAGATTGAGTGAATATGCAATGGTTGGAGTGTATCTACGAGGTCATGAATATCAACTAGTAACATGCAAAAATATCCAGTAGTGATAACATATCAGTAGTGGCGCTTATCTTGATGGTTTGGTTCTTACTCTGACCAGCTCAAGCAGTTTCTTTATATTGTCATTGAGTTCACCGATTTTTGTAGCTAATCCTTCTTCTATTGATCCCTCAGTGGCTTTCCCATTCTTGTCAAAACGTGGCCCCTCTGTTCCCTAATTGTGTCAATACTTGAGGAATGATCTGACTTCGGTTGAGTTGTGTCAGAGGAATTAATCAAAGAGAGTGAAGGTGCCTCTCCATATTCCTGGAAGCTGTTATCTCGGCATTACGGAATGGTATGCGACTCATTAGCGCTTTATAGTGTAGCTGTGGTGAAGCAGGTTCTCTCACTGTTGTTTTTGTGTCAGTCCCAAACAGGAAGTGCTGCGTTTTAAATTTTAGTGTTATCCATAAAGGGAAATATTCGCGGAACGGTGTTGTTTTCCCATCGATGCAAACCAGTGTGAAATTTACCACAAGAAGCATTACAAAGTCGAAAAACCAGAGAGAAATCGGCAGTTTTTCACTTTTACACTATTTTGTTGATTGTGAAGTACTATATAAAGCAGGACCTGGGACGCTCTTTATCGCTGTTTCCTGTTGCCGCTTCTTCTGCTGGTGTTTACCAAAAACATTCTTTCTTTTTGTGGCACATTGTGTTATCATTAGACAAAGGGATCAACCAGATCAAAGAACTATCGACATCCATCGAAAACCC
The DNA here is from genome assembly GCA_030563005.1 of Komagataea qinlingensis. Taxonomy (NCBI): domain Eukaryota; kingdom Fungi; phylum Ascomycota; class Saccharomycetes; order Phaffomycetales; family Wickerhamomycetaceae; genus Komagataea; species Komagataea qinlingensis. The sequence goes on from JAKUAP010000017.1 coordinate 81,659, forward strand.
TGAACTGCACCCACACAAGCCACATTTGGAGCCACACAAAGCATGTCTAACGAGCTCGATTCTGGCAGACGCAATAGGCCTAGAGGATACTCCCTGCGGACACAGCTGTTCTTCAAGAACTCAAGCACAGCTGATCCGTCACCCTATGATTTGGAGTCAGGTACGAGCCATGCAAAACAACAACAACAAGAAGACTCACAAAAGAGCATCGAGCTGAGCACAATACCTTCCGCTACTGAAGAAATACAGAACCCAATCAGGCTTTCCCTCGAGGAAGTCAGTCTCAGTGCGTCCAGCTCCAGAATAAGGCACCATGAGAACAGTGCTAACAAATACGTTGGTAAGAGAGGGCAAGTTCAACAGACTCTGGTTAACCTGAAGAACCTGCTGCTGAACAACAGACCTGAGAAGTTTTCCAAAGACGGGAGAAAGATTCCGATCTCTGTACCTAGAGAATTTGACAGAATTGAGTTCCCAACCACTCATTCAAAAGAACAGACAGAACTACTGAACGATGAAAGATACAACAAACCATATGTTGACAACAGAATCTCATCTTCGAGATATTCTCCATATTCCTTCTTGCCAAAGCAGTTGTTTTTCCAGTTCAGTAAGATTGCGAATCTTTACTTCTTGACCGTCTCCATTCTACAGATGATTCCGTCCTGGTCCACCACGGGTACTTATACCACCATTGTTCCATTATTGATCTTTGTCACCATATCTATTCTGAGAGAAGGTTACGATGATTGGAGAAGACATTTACAAGATAACAAAGAGAACAATAACTTCACCAAGATTGTCACCTTGAAAGACCATAATGTGATTGATGATGGTTCTGATCTTCATTCCGTTACAAGAACAATCAGTCAAACATCCGCTGCTGAACTGAATCCAGATGCATTCAATGAGGTTACAGTGGACTCATTTGATGAAAATGAATTCTTGAAACCAAACTCATTTAGAAACGATAACTCTTTGAAACATTTAGGATTGAAAGTGTCAAAGATAAAATGGAAAGACATCAAAGTTGGTGATGTCATCAAGCTTCAACAAGATGATCCTGTTCCTGCAGATATTCTATTGTTGACTTCAGATGGTCAGAATGAGAATGAAGTTTTCATTGAGACAATGGATCTAGACGGTGAAACGAACTTGAAGTCAAGAGTCCCACATACAAAGATTTCAAAGGTTGTTAACACCACTGCTGGTCTAAGAGATTTCAAAGCATCAAGCAGTATTGAAGATCCAAACACTGATTTATACAATTTTGAAGGTAACGTTAAAATCAATGGTGAAATTTATTCTTTGGGTCCTGATAATGTCATCTATAGAGGTTCTATCATTAGAAACACAAACAATGTTCTTGGTTTAGTTATATTCACTGGTGAAGAATCTAAAATTAGGATGAATGCCATCAAGAATCCAAGAACCAAAGCACCAAAGTTACAAAAAGCTATCAATTTGATTGTTATGTTCATGGTCCTTGTTGTTATCTCTTTAGCTATGTTCTCATTCATGGCTCAAAGAATTTACATGAACAGATACAATGATACTACTTGGTATTTGTATGGACAAGAAGCGGGTATTGCGCCAACAATCATGTCATTCATCATCATGTACAATACATTGATTCCATTGTCATTGTATGTTACCACTGAAATTATCAAAGTTGTTCAGATGTTGTTCTTGTCTTGGGATATTGATATGTATCACAGGCCTTCAAATACTCCATGTGAAGCCAGAACTGCTACTATTTTAGAAGAGTTGGGCCAAGTTAGTTACGTTTTCAGTGATAAGACTGGTACTTTGACTGATAACTTGATGATCTTCAGGAAATTCTCCGTTAATGGTACTTCATGGTCTCATGAGTTGACGGACGAAGACTCAAGTTTTGATGGTTCTTTCAGAAATATTGGTGATTTGAATAACCAAACAAGAACGTCTGTTGATATCAGAAGAAGTAATGTTGTGTATTCAGGAAGACCAAGTTTAGCATCTGCATTATCTACGAGAAGTCATGGAACTAGTCATATTGCAAAGACAACAGCATCTTCAGAAATGTCAGAAATCAAGACAACATTAGATTTGTTGAAGCATTTACAACAAAATCCAAACACACTGTTTTCTAAGAAAGCCAAGTTCTTTATCTTATGTTTATCTTTATGTCATACCTGTTTGCCAAAGAACTTATCTGATGATAGTGAAGAAATTGAATATCAATCATCATCTCCTGATGAACTAGCATTAGTTATTGCTGCTAGAGATATGGGTTATGTTGTTTTTGGTAAGAGTCAAAAGGAACTGACTATCAGAACTTATCCAAATGGTATGAATGAGGTATCAGTTGATGAGAAATACGAATTGTTGAATGTTGTTGAGTTCTCTTCAGCTAGAAAGAGAATGACTGTTGTTGTTAAGTTCCCGGATGGTAGAATCTGTTTGATCTGTAAAGGTGCTGATAATGTCATCTTGGATAGGTTGAAGAATTCAGAATTGACCAATAGAAAAAGAGATGAAGCTTTAAGTAATTCAAGTGAAAGAAAGGCTAATGAAGCTCATCTTGTCTTACAACATCGTCAATCCATGGATGTCATCAATCCAAGTACTGGAAGTTCAAGTGCTAGAAAAAGTTTCCAATTTCCAAGACCTTCCTTGAATTCAATTCATTCTGGTGTGAACACCATTGATGATGTCATTTCTAATCATAGACGTGATGAACAAGAATTAGATGATATTGTCCTAGAATCAAGAAAATCATTACATTTACAACAGAAGAAGAAATACAATTTTACAACAACTGAAGAATACATTGGGAGTGAAAAATTGATCTTGAATGATGAATATATCATGGAGAGAACATTACAACATATTGATGAATTCTCAACTGATGGTTTAAGAACTTTACTCTACGGTTACAAATGGTTAGATCATCATGAATATGAAAAATGGGCAACTAAATATGCTAATGCTAAGACTTCTTTGAAAGATAGAGCCAAATTGACTGAAAACGTTGGTGGTTTATTAGAAAACAACCTTGAATTATTAGGTGCTACTGCCATTGAAGATAAACTACAAGATGGTGTTTCTGAAACCATTGAAAAGTTAAGAAGAGCAGGTATCAAACTATGGATGTTGACTGGTGATAAGAGAGAGACAGCCATCAACATTGGTTATTCATGTAAATTAATCAAGGATTATTCAACTCTAGTTGTCTTGGATTCTCATGATGAAGATATTACTGCTAAGATGGCTGCTGCTGAGTTAGAATTAGATCAAGGTAATGTTGCTCATTGTGTTGTTGTCATTGATGGTGCTACATTAGGTGATTTCGAAGCTGATTCTTCAATGATGTCAATCTTCATTTCATTATGTACCAAGACTGATTCTGTTATTTGTTGCAGAGCAAGTCCTTCACAAAAGGCAATGATGGTTACAAGTATCAGAAGGTTAAAAAAGAACGAAGTCACTTTAGCCATTGGGGATGGTGCTAATGATATTGCAATGATTCAAAGTGCGGATATTGGTATTGGTATCACTGGTAAAGAAGGTTTACAGGCAGCAAGATCATCAGATTATTCAATTGCACAATTCAGATATTTGCAGAAGCTGTTGTTGGTTCATGGAAGGTACAACTATATCAGAACTTCCAAGTTCGTTCTGTCTACTTTCTACAAAGAATTGTTGTTTTACTTGTCACAAGCCATCTTCCAAAGAAACGCTATGTTTACAGGCACTTCGTTATATGAACCATGGTCATTATCAATGTTCAACACTTTGTTTACATCATTACCAGTGTTGTGTATCGGTATGTTTGAGAAAGATTTGAAACCAGCTACATTATTGGCTGTTCCTGAATTATATGCTTTGGGTAGATTGAGTCAAGGTTTCAACTTGAGAATCTTCCTGAGTTGGATGATTGTTGCTACTGGTACTTCATTATTGATTTGTTTCACAAGTTGGTATTTATGGGGATTTACTGCAACCTATGATAATTCGTTATATCCTATGGGTGTTTTGACATTTACTGCTATTGTTTTCACCATCAATATCAAAATTCAATTCTTGGAACAGCATGATAGAACTTATTTGAATCTTTTATCCACTATTATTTCATGCCTTGGTTGGTTATTATGGTGTTGTTTATTACCTGCTTTATACAAAGAAAATACTTCAAAGATTTATGATGTTTTTAGAGGTATTTATTGGAAGTTTGGTAAAGATGGTACTTGGTGGGCAGCCTTGTTGATCATTGTTGCAATGCCAATCTTACTTGATTTCATCCTTCAAATTAGCAGAGTCTGGATCATTCCAAATGATGTTGATGAATTTCAAACCTTAGAGAAGAACACTGAAATTAGAAGAAATATTGAAAATGAGGCATACGATCAAATGCATCAAGGTTGGGATTGGGATAAAGATGAAACCACGCTGAAGAGATACGTCAAGAGAAAGAGACAAGGTACTGTTACTTTGGATACTGAATTACCACCAGGAACTCTATCCGTTGTTCAGAAGAATACCTCAACTAGTGGTCCAACTATTACAGATGATGGTGAATTTGAAACAGAAGTATTACCGAGTGGTAAATTGATCAAGAGAAGAATCAAAGACTCAAGTGTTACTAAACTGGGTAAGAAGCTGAGATTTGTTAGAGAAAGCAGTTATAAGATTGATGAAGAAGAAGATATCGATGAGATTATTCAAAGAAGAATGAATGATCTAGAATAAATATTAAAAAAAAGCCTTTATAAGTGGATATAGAGAGATTATTGGACTGGTTCCTGTGTACTCTCTGATGACAATTGTATGATTAAGATTGATATAGATCCGCTTTTGTAAGTTATGAAGTTGGTCTTCTATTGCTTGGGTAGTTTTGTTCGCTAGATAGTATTATTTTCAAAAAAACATTTGAGCTAGTATTAAACAATCTATATCATGAAACTACAATCAAATTAAGGTAAAAAAATATAATCTTGTAATAAGTATAAAAGTATATAAAAGGTTCTAAAATAATTAGATCAGTCCATTAAGAAGCATATAGTCCAATAAAACATCTGACGAAGAATAGAAAAGGTGGATTCAAGATCATCAAATAGTCAAATCAAATAAATCAAACGGGACAATAATAGAAAAAAATCATTGGTTTAAATCGACCAGAATAGCTAGATCTCGAATCTATTGGAATGGTTGACCAACGTAGTATTTCTTCCATCTCCAAGCATCAGCTTCGGCTTCAGCTTCAGCAATAGCATCTCGCTTTTGGAATGGTTGACCAACGTAATATTTCTTCCATCTCCAAGCATCAGCTTCGGCTTCAGCTTCAGCAATAGCATCTCGCTTTTGGAATGGTTGACCAACGTAATATTTCTTCCATCTCCAAGCATCAGCTTCGGCTTCAGCTTCAGCAATAGCATCTCGCTTTTGGAATGGTTGACCAACGTAATATTTCTTCCATCTCCAAGCATCAGCTTCGGCTTCAGCTTCAGCAATAGCATCTCGCTTTTGGAATGGTTGACCAACGTAATATTTCTTCCATCTCCAAGCATCAGCATCGGCTTCAGCATCAGCTTCAGCAATAGCATCACGTTTCTGGAATGGTTGACCAACGTAATATTTCTTCCATCTCCAGGCTTCGGCGTCACGTTTTTCTAAATCAGCAGCATGTTCTTTGTATTCTTGTTCAACAATAGTGGTGTTAACAAAGTAAACGGCATCTTCTAAGACGATTGGAGCGACATCTTTACCTAAGTCAACGGCTTCGATGATGGCATCATCAGAGAATGGGAATTCAACACCTTTAGAGGTACCTTCAACATCTTCAGTAGTTGTTGAGTTGCCCTCAGCTAAGGTTTTGCCAGTTAAGGCAAAGATGAAGGTTAAAACGAAAGTTTTTGAGAATTGCATTGTAATGAATGGATTGGGGGTGTTATAATCTAAACTTGATTGTTTGATAATGATAGGAAAACAATGAGCAGAATCGATTTGAGAAGGGGATAACCAACTCCTTTTATAAACCCTTCAACCATTATGAAACGCCTTTCATCAACACTCTTCAAAGAACCACAATTTAACTCATGCATGAACTATACCTTCATGTATCGAATCGTTACCATTGAGGTCCCAATTAGGAAATTCATCACTTGCATCAAAAAGAAATTTCCACCATCAAATAGGCATCCAATAATTACCTAAAGCGGACCACAATGGGCATTTCCAAACAGTCTCAGTGTTAGCATTCAGCTTTTGGGGCAATAAAACCTGCATGTGTGGTGATATTTCCATCAAGGTCCTCGCATATCATCCCATGCATCAATTTAAGAACTGAAACTTCCCAAACGGCACAATAATGGGTTTAATTACTTGCATCAAAGATCACATTGATATCCCAATCAAGAAATGGGTAACATACAAATAGTGATCCTTTTAAAACATCAGTATGCAGGTGTAACTGAAACCAAGCCACATATAGTGTATAAACGACCAATTATTTAACATGATCTCTCCACAACATTGTTTCAGCACTTCGTATAATTGCACTAATCCTTGATGGATAGCATAATTCTTTGAAAATGGTAACCATAAGCCGTGTCATTGATTTGGGTATGTGTTTCACAACTTTATTTCAATACAGTGCCTCAAGAATAGAACCAACGGGATCCCGTAAACTCTTACTGCTTGACTGAAGCCCAGATCTGACATCAATGAATGGATTTCATTGGAACTTGTGATCTCATTGAGGTTAAGAAACACATAATGCACAATTCATTATAATCTATTTCAACAATTTATTTTTAATGTCATTTGGACGAAGATTTTTTATCCAAATGTTTCTGGTACAAAGCATCACCTCAAACGAGGAGAAAGTAGAAGTATAAATTATAATCGACTTATATCACAGCACAGATCTTCAACATCAGCATCCTGGACTCCTGATCAGAAACAATCAAGTTGTGTCAAGTTTCATGTTTACACAAAATCAAAAAGTATATAGGCAGTGTAGCCTAACCAAAAACCAAAGTATTTCCGCTGATAGCCAGCATTCAGATGTCCTGGAACCAGGAACAGTATAGAGGTATCATTGATCGGTATTGAACACTGGTAAAATAGTAACGTCAACCTGCAGCATTGAAACTTTGACCTGCCCACATATCAGTAATGACACTATGACACCTATTAATTATCTCATATATTATCTCATGATATTATATGATGCACAGCAGAGTACTAACTAGCTGCAAATTTAATTAATCTCTGATAATTAATCTCTGATAATTAATCTCTGATAATTAATCTCTTTGTCCAAAAAAGAGGACTCCATAGTGTTGATTGTCCAGTTCGATATGTTTATTTGCCAGATTAATCAACTGTATGAAGTTTACGTCGTTTGGAGGACATAAATATGGCAAGACCAGGCCATTGTGAACAAACAAAGACCAGGAATCTCCCCATTACTATCTGTCTCTGGCATCTGCACTTAATCGACTCCAATGAGGCACACAATCATACGACACTCCCAATCCAACTCGTACAAATATTTGCTCGTTATCCATGAAAAATCACTGCCCGATCCGATACTAAAAAAAGTCCCAAAATCCCTTTCAAAAAAATTGACACCTTCTGCAAAAACCCCCCAACCATTCATTCCATAACAACACAATGGACCACCACTCCATGCCCGGCATGGACCACGGCGACGAAGCCATGTGCAAGATGAACGTATGTTTCCCTTTTCCTGTTCCTGCCAATTCTGTCCGAGTGCTAACTCCATCCAGATGATATTTACATGGGATTGGACAAACTTATGCGTCGTATTTAGATGGTGGCACATCAAATCCTTCAGTAGCTTTCTCTTCTCGTTAGTTGCAATTGCTGCTTTTGGTGTGTTTTACGAGTATCTTCGTGCTAAAGTCAAGAAATTGGAGAATAAGAGTATGTATAACAATAGCTTGTATTGGAGGGGAGCGGGAGGATTATTTTGCTAACGTTCTATAATAGCTGTTCCTATCAGACTTGAAGAGGATCATGTCGTAAGTGTTACTAATGCTGTTCCAGGAAGTGTTGACCGTGTGCAGAAGGCAGTTATTTATGGTGTGTTGGTTGGGTATTCGTATCTGATGATGTTGGTGTTTATGACGTATAATGGTTGGGTTATGTTGAGTGTTGTTGTTGGTGCTGGTGTGGGTAATTATCTGTTCAATGGGGAGTTTAATGACTCTTTGGCGTGTCATTGAGTGTTGGATATATATACATATGGATGAGTTCAAGGATATTGTCTTTGCGTATGATATCTTTTTAAATCAATCAGTATAAAGTATGAAAATTTAATCAGTAAGAGAGTGAAACTAAGAAGGGGAAATGGAGAGTCAAGGTAGTATTACGACTCACGAGCCAGTTTATAACTGCAGGGTGTCGTCTCATCATGAAACGGCTGGCAACTATTTGGGGAATTAATGTCCAACCAACTACACAAGTAAGAAAGGTTCTCTCTATATCGTTAATAAATCAAATTAAAATAAACATGAACCTAAATAAAGTCTCAAACAATACCATAAGGTTCTACATTTAGATAGCAGCAGATTTTCTGAAGTTGGCACCAGCGTAGATAGCTTTGTCACCTAATTGTTCTTCAATTCTTAAAATTTGGTTTAATTTGGCTAATCTTTCAGATCTTGCTGGAGCACCAGTTTTAATTTGACCAGATCTTAAACCAACTGATAAATCAGCAATGAAAGTATCTTCAGTTTCACCAGATCTATGGGAAACCATAACACCCCAACCAGCAGCGTATGAATCTTGAGCAGCTTTGATTGATTCAGATAAAGTACCAATTTGGTTAACTTTTAATAATAAAGCATTGGCAGATTTCTTTTCAATAGCAGTGGCAATTCTTTGTGGGTTGGTGACGGTTAAATCATCAGCAACGATTTGAATGTCAACGTTAGCCAAGAAATGAGTCCAAGCATCCCAATCATCTTCAGCAAATGGATCTTCAATGGAAACAATTGGATATTCTTTGATTAATTGTTGGTATAATGAAGCTAATTCTTCACCAGATAACCATTTTGATGGATCAGAGTTTGGATTTTTGAAATCTAAATCGTATTTACCATCTTTGTAGAATTCTGAAGAAGCAACATCTAATGCAATTGAAACTTTACCTTCGTAACCAGCTTGTTTGATAGAATCAACAATTAAGTCTAAAGCTTCTTTTGGAGTAGAAATATCTGGAGCAACACCACCTTCATCACCAACGTTACCAGCAGATTGACCGTATCTCTTTTTGGTTAAAGATTTTAAAGTGTGGTAAACTTCTGAACCGATTCTTAAAGCTTCAGAGAAAGTGTCGACACCGGTTGGAACAATCATGAATTCTTGGAAGGCTAAAGCACCACCAGCATGGGAACCACCGTTCAAGACATTTTGGAATGGAACTGGTAAGACGTATGGTTGTTTGGTTGCAGATAATTCAGACAAGTGTTGGTATAATGGAACACCTTTTTCAGCAGCAGCAGCGTTGGCAACAGCTAAAGAGACACCTAAGATGGCGTTGGCACCTAATTTGGCCTTGTTTGGAGTACCATCTAAAGATAATAAGAATTCATCAACTTTAGCTTGGTCTTTAACGTCCAAGTTGGCAGCAACAACGGCTGGGGCAATGACGGTGTTGACGTTGGCAACGGCTTGGGTGACACCTTTACCTAACCATTTTGATTTGTCACCGTCTCTCAATTCCAAAGCTTCGTGGATACCAGTGGAGGCACCGGATGGGACAATTGATCTGAAAACACCTTTTTCGGTGGTTAATTCGACTTCGACGGTTGGGTTACCACGAGAGTCGTAGACGTATCTAGCGTAAACTTTTGAGATGGCCATTGTGTTCAATTGGGAGGATGATAATTAATAAAATTAATTGTTGTTGAAAGGGAGGGAGAGGACAGGATTGCAAAAAAGTGGCAGCAAGGAGTGCTTTTATAGTAGGCGTGTGCAACCCGGTGATGCGACACATATGATGGATTTGCACACAGTGGGCACAGAAGTTCGCGAAAATTTGCCATTTTTTTGTTACCAGGTGATGGCACAGGTGATCATGACGGTTTGCTGACCACGGGCGAGGGTGTGTTTGGTGGCGTGTGTTGGCATTGGCCGAGTTGTGCTTTGTTTCGGGCGGCAGAGCCTGTCATCGTGTATTTATTGAGCACAGAATTATTGTTGTTATTAATATATACGATGTGAGCCACCAGAAGTTGATGCTGGTGCTGTCGCTGGTGTCCCTGATTTCGCCAGGCCTGGGCGGTGTCTGGGTGTCCTGCAGCAAGCACTATATCACGTGATAAGTCGGAAGTACTGTGTCAGGTGACTGGGTCGGAAGTCAGTCGGTGTGTGTGTGACATGGACGGGGCCAATGGAGGATCCGTTGATTACACATGCAATATATGATATATGATATATAATATATAATATGCGGATGTGTGTTTCCGACTGTGATGCTCATGGCAGTCCGAGTGTTTTTTTGAAACCGCATGGATAGTCAGGAAATGGTGGATCTGACCAAACTAATTAGCACACGTTGCTGCCATCGCAGTCAGTTAAAGGCAGAAAGACCTCCAGGCGGAGTGCTCCCCCTGGTGCCCTGGTGCCCTGCCTGGAGCTGCCCTCCTGGCGCGAGGGAGATCCTGCCTAGGAACTTGACACAAAAGTGTGACCGCTGCCCGCATTTACGTAATCACAAGGAAAGATTCCGCAGATCAACAACCTTCTCAAAGTGTCGGACAGTTGGATAAGGTCATCGCATGTGGCTGCAAGCAAGTATAAAAGCCTACGACTCTGTCTCTTTTGGGGCCACAAGCAGTTTCATTCAACACTCACAGCTACAGCTAGCTACCCAACATGTCCTCCACTTACCAATACCAATCGCAAGTACAGAAGCTTCCTATCCCAGACCTAAAGCAAACCTGTCAAAAATACCTGGAGGTCCTGCAGCCTTTGCAAACGGAAGAGGAACACAAACGCACAGAACAATCCACCAGAGAGTTCCTCGAGGGAATTGGTCCACACTTAGATCAACAACTACGTGAATACGCCAAAACTAGAGATTCATACATTGAACAATTTTGGTTTGATTCATATTTGAACTATGACTCGCCAGTCGTCCTCAACTTAAATCCGTTCTTCCTCTTAGAAGATGACCCAACACCAATCAATAACACGCAAATCAAGAGAGCTACCTCTTTAACCCAATCATCGTTGAATTTTGTCAGAGCTTTGAGAAGAGAGGAACTCCCACCGGATCTCATCAAGGGAACCCCATTATGTATGGATCAATACAAGAAGATGTTCGGTTCTGCCAGAATCCCAACTCAATCTGGCTGTGTTATGCAAAGTGACCCTTCTTCCCATCATATCATTGTTTTATCAAGATCTCAGATCTACTGGTTCGATGTCTTGGACAAGAATAACAACTTGATTTTATCTGATGATGAAATTGCAATCAATTTTGAATCTATTGTTAACGATTCTTCAAAATCTACACCTTCTGAAATTGCTAGATCCTCCTTTGGTGTTCTGACAACAGAAAACCGTAAGAATTGGGCTAATTTGAGAAGTTCATTATTGAATGATCCTATCAATTACAAAATCATTAAAATCATTGACACTGCTTTATTCGTTGTCGTTTTAGATGATATTGAACTTGAATCATTGAATGATTTATCTAAGAATATGCTTTGTGGTTTATCCATCTTGGATAAAGGTGTCCAAGTCGGTACTTGTACCAACAGATGGTATGATAAGCTACAATTAATCATCACAAAGAATGCTAAAGCTGGTATTAATTTTGAACATACTGGTGTTGATGGTCATACCGTTTTACGATTCTGTTCTGATATCTACACTGATTCTATTTTGAAATTTGCTAAGGCTATCAATCCATCATCTCCATCTATTTGGAAGACTCAATCTCCAGTTATCACAAACAAAGACAACATTGATACCAATGTCATTACAATTCCAAGAAAATTAGAATGGAATTTGACTTCGGAATTATCATTATCTTTAAGATTTGGTGAAACTAGATTATCTGATTTGATCTCACAGAATGAATTCTCAGTTTTGGAATTTAGTGGATATGGTTCAGAAGGTATCAAGAAACTAAAATGTTCACCAGATGCTTTTGTTCAAATGGCATTCCAAGCTGCTTATTATTCACTCTATGGTAAGGTTGAATGTACTTATGAACCAGCAATGACCAAACAATTCCTACATGGAAGAACAGAAGCTATCAGAACGGTTTCCCAAGAATCCAACTTATTTGTCAGAAGATTCTTCGAGGATGTTGCAGGTGTTGAGAAATTAGACCTATTAAAGAAAGCATGTGCTAAACACTCCAAGACCACCAGAGATTGTTCTCAAGGTCAAGGTCAAGATCGTCATTTATATGCATTGTTTAATATCTGGAAACGTTATGTTGTTGATCAAGAACATGCAGATAATGATGATGATGATGCTGCTTCTGATTCAACAATTGGTAATAACCAAACAACCATTTCAGATAAGTTCAATCCAAAGGAAATTCCATCAATCTTTGCTGATAATGGTTGGGATAAACTAAACAATTCCATCATTTCCACATCCAATTGTGGTAATCCATCATTAAGAGTATTTGGTTTTGGTCCAGTTACATCAAATGGTTTCGGTATTGCTTACATCATTAAAGAGAATTCAATAACTGTTTGTGTCTGTTCTAAACATCGTCAAACTCAAAGATTCACCGATACATTAAAGAAATATTTGGAGGAAGTCTACAGAATCTACCAAGATGAAGTTGAAAATGCTAAGATTAAAGCAGCTGAAGTTGAAATTAGAGGAAGACTACAACGTGAAAGATCAGGTAATTTGAATTACTTATTAGGTGGTTATGGTTATTTCGATTTGGAAGATGATGAAATCAAATCAAGAGGTAATTCACCAGACAGACTGGTTGGAGTAAGAAGAGGTTTCAGTGCCAAACAATTGAATGAGAAGTTGAGATTGGCTGAATATTAGAGTGAGGATGATGATGAATTGATGATTAAAGGCGTTATAGGTTGTAAATATTTGTTTTTATTTTAGATTGTGTGTTCATTCATTAGGTATTTTTTTATTTATAAAATATTTATTATTACTTTTGTACAGAAGCTTATGATATATGTATGATTGATTAACATGATTATTTTCTGTAGGAGTGAATTAATTTGTAAGCCCCAGCATTAAACTAACGTACTCCCACAAACAGACACAAATAGCACAGTTATGAAATTTTTACAATTCTATCAAAAAAACACGAACATTAAAATTGTCTATTATACACAAACTTCAAAACCATATTGAAGCCAAAAAAAAGGCATTTAAACTATATGATGACATAAAGTTTATCGGAATGAAATGAAACGAAAACCCAACAGAAGAAGATGAAACTTTTTTATACCAAAACCCATTAGCAACAGATTCAGATTAACAAGTAAGCACCAACAACACCGGCAGCAGCAACTAAACCAGCACCTTGTAATTGGTTACCGGCACCTTCAAATTGTGAAAGAACAGCAACAGTGTAGTTAGAGTTATAAGTGGTGTATAAGGTTGGAGTGACAGTGACATCAGTAGAGGCAGCGGTTTGGACAGTGACAGTTGGAGTGGTGGTGACATCAACAAAAGTGATTTCATCTCCTGAGGAAGTAGCTGAAGCTGGAGTGGTGGTTAAAGTAACGACTTCATCGTCTTCAGTTGAGGTGGTGATGGTGGTGTCAACGGCAACGGAGGTGGTTACAGTACAATCTTTGGTACCACATGAAGTAATGGTGACTAAAGTGGTGGCTTCTTCAGAGACGATGGCAGTTGAAGTGGTTTGTTCGGAAGCAGCTAAGGCTAAGGTGGATAAGGCCAATGGGGCTAAGACTTTGGTGAATTGCATTATGATTATGATTATGTGTTAAAGAGTGGACGTATTTGTTAATACTGGAAACGAATGGATAGTTTGATTGATGAAAAGAAAGAAAGGAAAGTTTGGCCAGTATTGGGTGATATCTGTTCATATTTATACTTTTCCAAACTTTTGTCTGGCCGATGCGTATGAGGTCTTCAGCGAAAGGCACCTTGCGTTTGTAATGGCATAGCTTAAAGTGTGAACAGCTTTTGATTGGAATAAACTTTGTTTATATATTTTCATGCATGTTTGTTTTGGCTTTCTTGCAGAATCGCGAAGACGCGTTTTGCGTTTTGCTTTTTGCACGCGTTTTGTATGGGATGGCCTAGAATTTGCAGGAGGAGACCGAAACTGGGCTGGAGAAAGCGGTGAAAAAACAAATTGGGATATGTCTGGGACTCTTCCATATATAAGTCATCATTCAAGGGGTTTTTGTGGCAGTTTCCTTCTCTTTCACTATGTTTTTTTTTTTTTTTTTTTTTCATGCAAAAAAAGAGACGCGTCGCATTATTGACAAAATAATCAAACCCAGATGTTCGAAGGAACACTATCGAGCCGATATTTAAATCTCAGCATTGCGACGCCAAACAATTCCACAAGACGAGCATATAACGTCGTCCGAATCGGGACGTGTGCTGTCCCGATCTGGAACAAGGCCTTGCCGGTTTGAACAACAGAAGGGCACATCCGTTGCGAAAGGAGTTTTACAGAGTCAGATGCCGTGCTACTGTGCTAGGTTCAAGGATGGAAACACATCATTAGGATTAAAGTAGCCAGTTCCAAAACTGCAATAATAATACATAGCCATTAACAAATCAAAAACCAAAAAAAAAAACTAAGCATGAAAGTCTCCTAGTCTATAGTACTCTCGCATAATCACATAAATTCTTTAGGTAAATTCCCACTACATAGCCATCCGATTGGCTGCTTGCTGTTCTTTTCAGGATCAATGATTCTGAAGTCTTCCAACAGTCTGATACAATCATCAGCAGTATAACCTTTACTCATACCTTTCTCGACAGCATGATAAATGGCTTTTCTTCTGTTAAATTTCTTGGATGTGGCAGGATCTCTTCTCCAACCAGTCTTATATTCCATCTCCAATGATTTGATAGATGGTTGATTGTTAAGACCAATTGAATACTCGTTCCAGACTTCCTCGACTGAACTTGGCGCCTTGATGAATGAATATTCCTTATCGTAGGTCTTACGACGTTTAGGCATTTCTGAACCAGCGAGATCTTGATTGTTGGATGGTGGTTGTGATTGTGATTGGAGAGAACTGTTCATGGAGGATGGGAGGAGTTGACTAGATGAGGTGATTGGGATCAGTGGGACATGTCTTTGTGTACCGTAGCCTAAAGTATCGTCAAGAATTGAGGAATGGTCGGGTTGAGGTTGTTGTTGCTGCTTTCTCTTGTTCTTACGGTGTTGCTGTGTCTTATTTGGTGAGAGTGATTCGGTGGACTGGGAGTGTCTTTGGGTGCCATTCATTTGCGCTTGACTTGGGCCAGCGTGTTGCTGGTTTAGGATTTGTTGGTGATTGACACGGTTTTGATGAGACTGCTGCTGCTGCTGCTGCTGTTGTTGCAATTGTTGCTGGAAGGACTGTTGTAACGATGATAGTTGGTTCTGTTGTTGCATCTGTTGTATTTGCTGCTGTTGGTTTGTATGGAGTGAACTTGGAGAGAGCAAATGATCAGAGCTGCTTAGACGTGGATTCAAAAGGGACGCGTTATTGGCGCCATTGTTGTTGTTGTTGTTATTATTATTATTATTATTGCTGGTGTTGTTGTTGTTGCGGTTGGAGTTGTTGTTGTTGGTGCTGGCAGTGGTGTTGGACGCGCCTGTCTGTGTGGTGGACGAGTTTAAGGTGATGGAGTTGATAAGAGACGCCTCGTTAGTGCTGGAAGTTGGGTGTAATGCGCTGAGTCCTGAGTAGTCGTTGATGTCCAGGTTGATGATGTTGTTGACTCGTTGCAGGACTGTGGTTTCACGCTGCTCTTCGTAAATACGGTTCTCTTTGTAGACATCCAGGAACAGTGACGCTAAACTGGTGATCTGGCTTTGGTGTTTGGCCTGTTCCAATTGCAGGTTCTTTTGATTAAACTGGAAATCATTCTGAAGAATGTAGAGGTGGTTTTCGTACACTTTGAGTTGGTTCTCAAGGTTCTTGACTTGGTCCCTCAAACGCTTAACCTCGTCTGTGGGCATGGACATGGACATCGCGGGCGGTTGTTCGTAAAGTGTAGTACTCTTGGTTGATGCTTGTTTTGGTTTGAATCTGTTTGTTTACCTTTGTCTAATCTTTGTCTCGTCTTGTCCAGTTTGGTAGGGGGCTAACCTTTTTTTTTTCAGGACAAGGAGTCTGCGGACCATAAAAATATTTGGCTACTTTCGCGAAAGAATTCGATAGGGACAAGAGGGTAACCCTTTGGAAAGCAATAGGTGTGGTTGGTCTTTATACAATGTTTCTTCACCTAGGGTTGACTATAATGATCGGCGAGAATGATTGTCTTGTCTTTTCTTTTCTCTCTGTTCTCTGTCCATCCAAGTTTCAAGCCAAACTGTCTTTTCTTGACAATATGTCTTTTGTGTCAAAATAGATTTTCGCTACACCATACTGGACAGACAACAGTCGTCCCCGTCCAGACAAACAAAGGACAAGGACAGCATTACAAGATTTTTCATATAGACACGGAAGACAGCTAGTCCCTTTTGCCAAAGCATAGACAAGGGATGGCCTGTCTGTTTGTAAAAATTGTCCCTTGTACTCTCGATCAAGACTAAGGACATCCTTTGGCTCGCAGAACTACTTCTCCCAACAATATGGACATGACTTTTGTAAATTCATTAAAAAACTATAACATTACACAAAAAGCAGAATTGGGAAGCTTCAACGTTGGTATGGATGATAATTACCTCCATGTCTTTGGTATCCTCTACCTCTACCTCTTCCACCGCCTCTTGGACCTCTTGGTGCATTGATTGGTGGTTCTTGTGCTGGTGGTGGTGGCGGTGGAACTCCTCCTTGCACTGGTTGGTCACCTCCTTGTGGTTGCAGCTGTTGCATTTGTTGCATCATTTGTAATTGCTGTGCGTATTGAGCAAATTGGTCAGCTTGACCACCACCTTGTTGTTGTAATTGAGCCCAATATTGGGCCATGTTTTGATAATACTCATTCATGGCTTCTGGAGTGACACCATAGTAATTATTCTGTTGCGGAGCAGTTGGTAATGCAGCCGCAGTAGCTGGTGCAGAAACTGTTAGAGAGTTTTGTGAATGTCTGTTGTTTCTGTAACCACCTTGTTGCAAATAACGTTGTTGTTGTTGAGCAATATGGTTTTGTTGTTGTTGAGGACCTCTTGGTTCTGCTCTTTTGACTTCGATTTGTTTTCCATTGAAGTCCAAGTATCTACCTTGACAGACACGATCAACAGCGTCTGAAGAATCAAAAGTAATGAAACCAAACCCTCTGGATTTACCAGTATCTTTATCCAACATTAATTGAGCATCAATAATAGTACCAAATTTAGAGAAAAATGCTTCGTATTCATGAGGACGCACTTCTGGAGCAATACCACCAACAAAGATCTTACCAGTCTTGTCTTGTTCTTCTCTTGGAATAGATCTCTTTGGATCGATAACTTTACCGTCCAAAACATGTTGAGTCTTCAAAACTTCTCTAACCGAAGCAGAATCAGCAAAGGTCAAGAACCCAAACCCTCTAGATCTACCAGTGGATGCCTCTCTCATGATCGTATGTTCAACAACTTCACCATATTGAGAAAAGTATTCTTTCAATCTATCTTCATCTGTGTCCCAATCTAACCCACCAATGAACATCTTACCACCTTCACGACTCAAATCAGCCTTACGTTTAGTTTCAGCAGCAGTGTCTGGTGTGTACTGACCTTGTGATTGCGGCACCTGTGATTGACTTTGGCTATTCACTGATGAATGAGCATCATTTGTAGTGGTTGTAGTATTCGTTTGTGGTTCGCTGGTGTTCGTCGTATCAGCACTGGGGTTTGAGTCTTCTTCCTTTTTGGATTCTTCTGCTTCTGGTTCCTCCTTCTTCACATCTTCTTCTGGTTTGGATTCATCAGCAGCGGTGATAATGTCTTTGGATTGTTCCTTGACTTCATCTTCAGCATAGATGTCATCAAAAAGAGCCTCTTCGTTATCTGACATTATGTGTGGTGTAAATCTGCAGTTTTTTTTTAGCAATATATGGATATCTATTACTATAGAATCGTATATAAGTAGTGGTATATAGTAATTATATACAATTGACTTAGTGTGGTGGTGTTGACGGCTTGTTGAATTGACGTGCTTGTACGAGAATTGAGTGAAGCGTGAGAATTTTCGTGTTTTTTTTTGCCTACTATAATTCTAGTTACCCGGATTAAATTCCTGATGGTTCGTAACCTTTCCGTTTCGAGCTGGTATAGAAATTTTATTTTCTTTTCAGCGATGAGCTCGTACTTAATCGACTTGAAGTCTTATTTCTGGAGTAGAAATAGATCTATCCAGGAGCTGACCATGGCACAAGATTACATTGTTTTCCTCGCACAGCAACATCCAACTTTCCGTTTGGCTGAGCTTGACGCGTTAGCTGATTTAAATGACATCAAAGTTGATTTATCTGGTCATGATGAAAATATACCATTCATGATCGTGACATTAGAAAACGAAACAAAGGCGAAGAAATGGCTAGAGAGAGCTATTTTGTCAAGAGGTGTGTATGAGCTATGGGGGGTTGGTGAAACTGAGGAGGAATTACATGAGAATGTGATAAAAAGGGCGTCGGATAAATTTGCATTATATAAAGATTGTTCATTCAAGTTTGATATTCTGGGATATCAAGGAAAGAAAACAAGTGCTGAAAAGATCAAAATGATTGAGAGATTTTCATATGTTGATTTCCAAGGAAAGATTAAGATGAAGAACCCAGATCAAACATTTACGGTGTTGGAACATTATGTGCCACCAAGTGAAAATGAAGTCGCTCTTACTCCAGTTAAGTATTACTTTGGCAGAGAAATTGCATTAAGTGCCAGAAGTAAGGGTGCTGTAGAGAAATATGATTTAAAGAAGAGAAGTTACATTGGAACAACTACATTTGAGGCAGAATTATCATTGGTTTCTTGTAATTTGGCACAAGTTAATATTGGTCATATAATGTATGATCCATTTGCGGGAACCGGTTCATTTCTAGTTGCTGGTGGTTACTTTGGTGCCTTAACAGTTGGATCGGATATTGATGGAAGATTGATCAAGGGCAAAGGAAAGAGCACAATCGCTGCCAATTTCAAACAGTATGATACTTCATTGAACTTTTTAGATGTCATGACTATGGATTTCACACATAATGCATTGAGAAGTGACTTGCCTATCGATTCCATAGTGTGTGATCCTCCATATGGTATTAGAGAAGGTTTAAAGGTTCTTGGTGCTAAGAAACCAGAGAGATTTGAAGGGAAAGAGAAGATTGAGATTGATGGTACGAAAGCCTGGTTGAGAAAGGATTATATCCCAACAAAGAAACCATACTCATTAGATAACTTACTATATGACCTACTACAGTTTGCAAGTGAGAGATTACCAATAGGCGGAAGATTAGCGTTCTGGATGCCAACAGCTAATGACAACTTCGTTCCAACTATCATCCCTCAACACAGAAATCTCGAATTGAAGTATCATTTGAACCAAGAATTTAACAAATGGTCAAGAAGATTACTTGTTTATATCAATCGTGGTCCTGAATATAACGGTGAAGATAACAGAGCTGCTACTTCGCTTCCTGAATTCAGAGCTAAATACTTCAGAGCTAATAGAAGAAAAGGAAAACAATCAGAAGATCAGATGCCTGAAGACACACCTGAACCAGGAACAGAAACCACATCACAATAGATCACATAATATATATTGTACAAATGCATTTAAAAAAATAAATCGTAATATTTTTGTAATTCATAAACCCTAAAACTCCCCAGAAAGAAAAATAATGACATTAATAACATGAAATGAAACATACCTGTGTGAATAATTAAAAAAAAAAGATATTGATGAATATGATTGAAATGCAATAAATAAGTGAGCGCAATGGGAATCCGTCAGTGAGATTCAAAAGGTAGAGAAGCAGAAGGTATAGTAAATATGGGTATAGACTCATTAGTAGTAATACAACAGATAAAGGGAAATGAAATATTAATAGGAACAGCAGTTCGCATGTTGTTCATCTCTGGCAATGGATAGGTCTATACTTTTCTTGTTTCTTAGTCTCTTTTCGTCAAAATAGCATCTGTTCTCAACAAGATCTTTGATGACTCTATCGAATAAACCATACACTAGAGTTGAATATTTGGCACTAACTTCGAACACGGCACTAATTTTGAAATTAGGGTAATTCTTCTTGACATATGCTAATAGTTTTTTGATATCTTCTTTGCCTATCTGTTTATCATCCTGGTCCATCTTGTTCCCAACAATGTAGAAAATAGTTCTTGATAGATCACAGTTGTCATAACACTCTTGAATCCAATGATACAAACCTTCAAAAGAGGATCTATCAGTAACATCATAGGTCAACAAGACACCATTTGTTCCTTTGTATAGTGAGGGTATCACATTTCTATATCGTTCTTGACCAGCAGTGTCCCATATGACCGTTTTGAAGTAACCTCCATCAACATTTACCACCTTGACTTTCAGATCGACACCCACTGTTGTCTTGAGATTGTCTTCTTCAAACACATCATCACAATAACTAATAATCAAGGCAGACTTCCCTACACCGGCGTCTCCTATGAGCAGGAGCTTTATCACTGACGACGTTTTGACATGCTGCACGAAATCTGGATGATGCTGTACTAAATTAATTGAATCACTGGCCTCACTGATTGATCTTCGTGAACTTGTCAGCTGCTGGTTGATATTGAAGTTGGCATGGAATGTGGAATTGATGGGTATTATGGGGCTCCCATTAGTGGTTCGTAGGAACGACCTTCTTCTCTCATTTTTGGACATCACTATGGAGTTGTGAGTTTGTTGTGTAGTTTTCTGTGAAATGGACTGATTCTAGTCAGATATCCGCAGTTCACCTGGCAAAAGAGCTGTGTGTGCGGTTCAAAAGCATGGAATTTTGAGACAGGCAGCGTGGTGGAAAATGGACCAGTATATTGAGTGCGAATTGAGCAAACAGAAGGCTTGATAAGTGTCACAGGCAGCTTTTTTGCTAAGATTGTGTTGTGTGAATGGCTTTATTGTGTGCGATTTTGTGGAAAATTGCCAGATGCTGCCGGATATGAAATTCAATCATGTGATTCCATGTGATTCGGCCTCGGAAATATACCGATCTTGGTGTGCAGATTCTAGATCCTACATTTCAATCGATTTATTCTATGGTCTAAGGTCTTTAAAGTGTATACAAACCGGTGTGTACAAGTGTTTGCCCACAAACGTTATGCCATATTTGTTTCTTCACCTTGAACCCAGAAGAATGGACTTTTGTGAAAAATTCTGCCTCGCTGATCGGTTCTCTGAATTTATGTGATAGGATAACTTTGGTGTTTCCACTTGTTATCTCCCTTGTAAGAACATTGATCAATGCATCATAGTATAGTGGATTATAAGTGCAGTCTGTCACAACTATTATGTCCCAATTTGTGCCAGCCCTACTCTCACTCTCCCAATCCAATACTGAAAACTTCACTTGGTTTGATGATTCATTGAATGCTATGTTTTGTTCACATATCTCACGGGAATCTTCTAGATCAGTAGCCAATATCCTTGAATTCTTAAACACCTGGCTGAAATGAATTGAGACTAGTCCAATCCCGGTTCCTAGTTCTAGAATCTTGAGTTCATCAGATGCCTTGATATCGGGACCAATGAATTTGAGCAAATCTTTCCTTGAGAGTTCATTCATTAAGATACCAGCATCCCATAAATGGCGAGCGATACTTCCTGATAATTCTTCAAACAGTATGGTGTTGAGTATGGGTCTTCTAGAGATTCTTTCTGTCTTAATTGGAAGCTCATTCAGGGACTGAGGAACCCTAATCAAATCACTGGAGATGTCATAAAACTTAGCATGCTCTAACATAAATTCAACAGTATCTTTGCATTGTTTGAACATACCCAATGATGAATCATCAATTATATGTGTTTTGAGTTCCTCTGTGGTCGTCTTCTCATAGTTCAGTTGATCAATGACTTTGGAGCCCTCATCTAATGAAATGTGCAGCGAGACATAATTCCCAACAACGACCTGATTCAACTTCAACAAGACTTTGAAATCAACAGCTCTCTTGCCAGCAATCCAATTCACTTGTGTCCTCTCTGTGATCTTCGTACTCCTCGTGGCTTTGATGTCCTCTGTTGTCTGGGTTTTGACATCGATGTTTAAAACAGCATCTCCATAGAAGAATTGTTCACCTAAGTCATTTGCGATCGTTATAGTGGATGATAGTTCATATACTGGGTCATTTGGTTTTGGCTTGTACTTGGAATTGCTGAAGACCTGTTTGTTCTTGGACAAGGTCAGTGGTTTGAGGAATTTGATCTGATACATTAGTGTTGTAGTATTGTTACCAAGACATGAATTTATTGGAAGCCGAAAAAATATCAAATTTTGAGGTAAAATTTTGAACGATTCTCACTCGAGAAGACGATAAACCAACCGTCTAGATTTATCTACATGTCTGTGTTCTATTTGTCATTAAACCATATGTTTTATATGTACAAGTAACTATTTCAAACAGTTTATGAATAATCTACAGTTACAAAGGACCACAATCATCCAAATCAATGGACGATTTTCTAATAATAACGTCATGCAGTATGAATCTATTGTTGTTGTTGAACTGATTCAATAATATCACCAAATTCAGCCTTTGCATCTTCTGGATGATTCAATAAATATTTTCTTAATAAATTCTTTCTGATATTTTTCTTCAATGATTCTGGTTCCTTTTGAGTGAAATCTTTCAAGACTTGATCAACCTTGTCTTTATTTTCTTCTTGTAATAATACTTCTAAAGTAGGTTCAACGAAGTCAATGACTTCTCTTAACGAATCAACTTTAGTTTTTAATGATTGAATCTCAAGCTTTAAAGCCTCGCTCTGTGGTGGCCAGCTTTTAATACCGTATTTCTCTTTTAATTGTAAAATCTTTTCTTGATCTTCAGGACTCAATGATCCTTCTGGAGTAATAGCACCTTTATGAATCAATGTTAAGTCTGATATTAGAGAACTGTTTTCATTGATTTCTGCTTCAGTTTTTTCTCTCTTACTCAAGAATTCTTTAATCTTTTCGTTTTCTTCAATAATAACTTGTTGTTTAGCTATTTCATCATATTTGGCAAATTGAGAACCTTTATTCTTTCTGATTTCTGCAATTGCGAAACTCTTTGATGCAGATATTGGACGACATGCTTCTATACGGACAATATCACCTTCTCTTGCAATATTACCTTCATCATGCACCAAGTAATTCTTTCTTTTCATGATTTCCTGTAAGGAAAAGGGTTAGTCTCATGATCTATGCGTATCTTTCTAGTGTCTTGTTTCTACATACTTTGTTGATGATCTTGTTGAATGTCTTCTTTTCGACTTGAACCTTAACGGTTTTGTTCATTTTACCTTGTGAAACCACAAGACCAATAAAATTTTGACGTGCCATGGTATTCAATACTTCAGTCAGTGACAGCTAAAACACCTGAGAACTCTTGTAATTGAAGTTATTGATCGGTTTCGTAATCTTAACTATGTGCTTCTGGTCAAAACTTTTCACTTTTTTTTTGCCCGACAAAACATTGATGATTTTTGTCATTATTTACGTAAGCAGATTAAATCACAGTAGGGTAACTTTGATATGCACGATGTACCATCTTATTTTTGCACTCTTGAGGGTGTACCTCAAAACAGAGACAATTCTTTTTCAAATGCCAATGTGTCAACTTTAAAGAGTTACAAGACAGGACAGTACAATTTACAAATGTTTAAAACTATGAATAATTCATATCAAATTAATTATAAAAGGGTCCAGAAATTTATGAAACTTTATCAAAAAGTCCATGAAGAAGTGTAAATTAGATAGTTGTAAGTAAAGAAGCAATGGTAGCTAAGACACCACCTAATAAAGCGGTAACAACACCAACCAAGTTGAATGATAACAAGCTGACAACAACTGAGAGTAAAGTGGAGATAACGTTCTTCAATAAACCAGAAACGCCTGCTAAGACTTTAGCTAAGACAGCGTTTAAGGCATCATCCAATTTAGTGGTTTCACCAATGTTGTCTAAAGCGCTCAAAGCTTGGTCTAATAAGTTGTTGACAGTGTCAGTAATCTCAGCTAAACCAGTAGTGTTGCCTAAAGCGTCAACAACACCTTCAACTAAGTCAACAATGACTTTTAAGATAGAGTCAATGACCTCAGTTGGTAAACCAGAGTTTTTGACTAAAGAGATGGCAGATTGTAAACCAGAGGTAACAGTGGTTAAACCAGATAAACCAGAGTTAATACCACCTAAACCAGTTAAACCTTGTAGGGCGTTGTTGGCAGCAATGGCATCAGCAACAGCTTCTGGAATGGCAACGGCGACTGGGGCTGGTTGAGCAACAGCGACGGCTTTGGCTTCAGCAACTGGGGCAGCTTGAGCACCTAAGACGAATAAAGATAAAGCAGCGATTGTGGAAGTTGAGAATTTCATTGTTAAAGTATGTGTTGTTGACTTGATTAAGTTGATGATGAATGGATATAAGAAATGGGATGGAAGAAATGGAGGGATTGGGCTTAATTTATAGAAAATTGGGATAGCACCTGTTGAGCCCTCGACATTCCTTTTCCAGGGATAGTCCTAGGGTACCAAATCTATACTTGTTTTGAATTGTCAAGAAATGCAGGAAGTGACGCTATTTACTCGATAGAAAAGCCCCACATTTCGTAAATCTTGACCTAATTTGAGAGGAACATGTGCAAATTCGGTTCTGCATCTGCACAAATTCTGCAATTGATGCAGTTTCTGGAGAGGTGTTTGTTGACATATGAATTGGGGATTTGAGGTAGGGATTGGATCTGAAACCAATAAGGTATACGTATCTTCAATTGGCAGTGGTAAATTACTGAATCTGAGATAGTCATAGTGAGCACTGAAGATACTACAGTTGGGGCAGCGTGGTTTTGGGCAAGTCTTTTGCCGTAGGCTTGACAAGGTTTAGAAGTCAGATCTACGTCGCGAAATAAGTGTCAGTAGCAGATCCAGCAATGACACAACAGGGAACAAGAGGCACGGGTTTGCACCCTCCAGTATGTAGAGAGTATCAACTAGTATCTGGAATGGTGCCCTCAGGTCCTCCAGAAACTGGCACTGCTTCCCTGGAGTTTATTCGGAAATAGAGGTACTTGGGGACGAATTACCAGGATTGAAAGAATGTCCAGAAGACGGGGTGGTGATCTTTGATGCAATTTCGACAGCGCACTTCTCAACCGAAGTTCGATGAAAGAGCAATTTACAGCTCGTGTTCCGGCGCACCCTCAGGGCCCGCTGCTAGATGCCATTGGCTGTTGCTGAAGAATACTAAAACTCAGTAGAAAGTCAACATGAAGTCCTGAAGAGGAAGAGGAACACCAAAGCTGAATTTTGGCATAAATTTCCGGCTTACACAGGGAAAGACATAGCTTCCTCCATCAGCCATAGTTGACTAACTTCAAGAGGTGAAATATGACTTTCTCTGGTGGGTTCGCA
Source organism: Komagataea qinlingensis (assembly GCA_030563005.1). Classification (NCBI taxonomy): domain Eukaryota; kingdom Fungi; phylum Ascomycota; class Saccharomycetes; order Phaffomycetales; family Wickerhamomycetaceae; genus Komagataea; species Komagataea qinlingensis. Next base: position 107,373 of record JAKUAP010000017.1, read on the forward strand.
ACGTGGAAGTTCGAATTTTGTGTCAATTATTCGTCACAGTTAAAAGGAAAATGCACTACTGTAACTTTCAACAGGTACGCAATTGTTCATAACTACAGCTAACTATATGCCACCAGTGCGTCGTAACTCTAAATTATTTTGCACTAGTTTTTGTGTCTAAGAAGTATTACTGCGAATTTTTTACTTCGCTATACATACACTTCACACCTTTGCACGTTCTCTTTGTTTACAACACCTTACCATAATGAAATTGGAAAACTACGAAAAGACTTACTTTATTTCGAAATCTTCCGCTGATCAAAACATCATCTCTTTTTGTACATAAATGATTTTCATTCGGTAATGAATCCAGGTTCCTGATCCCATCTGGTCATCTTTAGCAATGAACAGCTTCTACCGTTTATTCAGCTGCGCGCGAGAAGAAGGTTCAGGTCCCAGGTTTAGACCGTTGAACTGTATTTGAAGGGTGTCCACTGTTCACTGTCCAGTCCACTGTCGACCAAGAGAAATGATGTCTCTATCGGTGCTTTCAGCATTTGAGATCCGTATCTAGTATATCGGAGGGTAATGCACAGTTGTTGATGCGATAGAGGTCTCAAACATCATCTTCTAATGTGCTGCAGTAACCAGTTTCATACTTCATAGTACAAGGGTCCTTGTCTTCAACCACGGATGAAAACAATAGGGACCCTACAATATTAGTTCAAGGCCGTTCAGAAGTAAAACGCTTTTTATCAAGATTATAGGGCAACTGTTTCTTCAAAGAAACGAGGATTGCACTCAGCCCTCGATATGAATCCTTTTTACATTTCTACTATACAAAGTCCATACTTTGAGTGGTTCATAACATGGTGCCTAAACATGCCGAATGTGCAGTTTATTGACCATTCTCGATTCATGAATCAATCTTTTGAATTGCTGAGATCCTAGCTAAGAAGACTCCGGTAGAAATAGTTATATCAGGATTTGGGTCGGTAATCAAAAGCATCATCATTGGCAATGCAGATCATGAGGGTATTATTGCCCATGACCTCCCCTATAACGTATTGAAATGATATAGTTTCAGCTGGACACGATGCACATGGGGGCATGATAGAGAATTGTGGTTGTTCCTACTCTTTTACCTGTTTATTAAAATTGGCCCAAAGTAGATTGATTGATCCAATTAACTTCTACCATCTCCACAGTTAGACGCAAAGAATCAAGAGACTAATAGCATCAGATGTTGGAGTGGCCATTTGGTCTAGACTCCGGTTGCCTTATTTCAAATGGTCTGCTATCACAAAGCAACAAACCCAAGAAGGTTCGCTGACAAAGATAGATCAGATGGTACAGGAGAAGCTCTACAAAAGCCTGTAGTATCATAGTCTATAGTTTCATGAGGCATATTTGACCTATGGCTTCCGGACGTAATAAGGTCCCGCAATTTGCAAGCAGCAAAATCTCATGGGGTCCTACTTTTTTTTTGGCACAAAATAGATTTTTTCGTCTTTCTGAGATTTTCAGATATGAAAGAAATTTCCCCACAAAGCCAAGCTTTCCAGTGTGGAAAAAATAAACGTTTTGCGCCAGCCCGGAGTCGAACCGGGGGCTCAAAGATGGCAACTTTGAATTTTACCGCTAAACCACTGGCGCGTTTTATAAGGGTTCATTTTCTGTGTTTTTTATGCTGTATACGTTTTCCCGTCGGTATACCGGCGGATATTATTTTATAATCGAGAGTACGAAAACTACTTTATGTGGATATGAAAATAGTAGCAGTTACCCTAGTGATCGCTAGTATTAAATGTAAATGGAAACTTACAGAGAGAGAACATTAGTGAATGGAAACTCATAGAGGGTATTAGTTGAATGCCTTTAGGAGATAGGGAAGACATCTCTATATATATTCTATTCAGCATCTTAAGCCCTAACAAGTTCATGTGCCGCATCTCCTAAAGGCATTCAACTAATACGCTCTACAAGTTTCCATTTACAGTAAGTACAGTAAATCACTAGGGTAAGAGCTACTATTTTCACACTTTAATCATATCCAAAATTGAAGAGAAAGATAGCCCGAACTGAAGATCGAATTTAACATTTGTCGATTACCGTAAACTAACGAGACATCAATCGTATCTCAGGAAATAGCAGATTGTTAAATCTCAAGAACATACATACAAAGTTTATAAGATTAACATAAATACCGCATAATATATTAAAAGCAAATAAACCTAAACAGCCTTTGTGAGGCACAACGTGTTGTTTCAAAATTAAAAAAATGATGAAAATGAATGTGTGTAAAAAATAATGCATAAATAAAACCTAACAATTATTAAAAATTGAACTCTTCTCTGAATTGATTCAAATCCATACCTGGTCTGACTTTCTCCAACAAGTCTCTTCTATCCATAGCAATGAATGCCCTCTTTAGCGTCTCCAAGATACTTGTTGATTGATTTGCAATAGCATTAAAATTGGTACCATTTGGATACAAACCTTCAACATTATGCATTGATAAGGCACCCAACAAATGTTCAGCAGCTTCTTTGAAACAACCAATGTTGATTGAAGAAACACCTAAGTTGTATCTTGCTCTAACAAACGATGGTTTCAGTTGCAGTGCTCTATGATAAGCTTCAATGGCCTCTTCAGCTCTATTTGAGTTGGCTAATGACGCACCTAATCTATTCCATAACAATTCATCATCTGGTCTAACGGCCAATGCAGCTTTGAAACAATCGATTGTCTTATCATAATCTTCATTGGCATAGAACAAAACACCTAATCCCATTTGAACATCAGCATCGATATTGGCACCAGATGGAGATAATTGAGCAGCTTGAATGTAGAGTTCAGTGACTCTTTTATGCAATGAATATCTATCTTCGTCGTTGATCTTTGGGTTAGTGGATCTTGCTTTGTCTGTGATATGTGGGTATTTAGTTTCAATCCAACGTTCCAAAGTTGCAAAGGCAGCATTGTCATAGCCTTCGTTAATATATGAAACAGCTAGTGTCATTAAAGCACTCAAGTTGTTTGGATCTAAGGCAAGACATTTTTCTAAGGCAGTTAAACCAGCGATTTCTTTTTCGTTTTGAGTTTGAACTTCACCTAATTTCAACCAAGCATCAACATGATTTGGATTTTCTTGAACAGCAGCTTCAAATGCTAATGCAGCTTCAGATAATTTAGCACCATTTTCCATCAAGGTTAAACCAATCTCATATGCATTTGGAGCATTCAGAAACTGATTGGATTGTTCGAAATTATATTGACCAAAATTAGCTCTTCCTTGAGCATATGTTGCAAAATCCTTTTCCCATGATGCAGGTTCACGATCAAATATATCTTCAGTTTCTTGATTTAACGAATCCCATACTTCTTCGAAGTTAGTTTGATACTTATCATCAATGACAATCTCTTCTTCTTTTTCAACCGTTTCTTGAGCAGTTGCTTCCTGAACAATTTCATGCTGTTTACTTAGCTCTTCAAATTGATCATCAATTTCTTTGAATTTATCATCCCATTGTTCCTTATTGTTTGATTCAGCAACTTTGGCATTTGCTTGCAGTGGCTGAATACCCGTATTCATTCTTGAACTGTAGGTAGATATCATTGGATTATAACCACCAAGTCTTGATTGCATTAAATTAGTTGATTGATGAAGTGACGCAGTATGTGATATTGGTGAGGCAGATGATTGCAAAGAAGAAGACGAACCTTCCAAGAGAGCATTTTGATATTGTGGACTGTTCATTTGGCTCATTGGTCCACTTGTTTGGAACTCAGAGGACCAATTGGATGAGGCTGCTATTGGAGCAGGACGGAACTGTTGTTGAGGATGTGAGTTCTGGATACTGTGCAGCTCACGGTGGATTGACTGGAAGTTGAAGTTGTCCTGAGAATTGAAGAACTGGTTCATTTTCTGTCGTAGTTGGTTGTTAGTATGCTGATCACTGCTGGTATTTGAGGGTGCGTATACTTACCTGTTGGTCATTTTGGTTCATGCGGACCTCTTCTCTCATATTCTGGCTCTGGAACTGCTGTGAGAAGGTGGGTCTCTGGAGGGATCTGTCTTCACCGGTGTGTTTGGTGAACTGGGCCAGAGGGTTTCTGGCGGTGGAGCACTCAGCACCGCTTCCGAATAGAGACATAGTGGTTGTTGTTGTGCTGATTTGGCTGATCTGGTAGTCACTGATAAAGCGAAGTGGTTGTTTGTGGTGGACTGTTACTGGAAACGCTGTATCCGTGCTTCTGAGCCTGTTAAATAGACTTGAAGAGAGGCAGCAGGTGAGGCTTTGGTGTCGCTAAAAACGAGAGATTATTTGGTTGGACTTGAAAGACATCACACAATAAACAGTGGAAATTCTGGGGCAAAAAAAAAGCAGCGGGTACATCCGAACACCAGAAGCGCTTCCTGCCGAGGCCCAAAAAGCGCCAGAGATTGGAGAAAAAAAGGCCCAAGCGACAAAAGCAAAGCTGCTTTGTGGAGCTCGAATGTGCAGTGCGTTTGCGGTGCCCATTTCGCCCGTTTGATGCTGTTTTGTGTGAGTTCGCAGCCTCCGATGGCCATCACATTGTGCTCCGACCTGCCGGTTTCAGCCACGGATGCGCTTGTCCGATAAGGGAGATCCGCGACCGGACACCCAGACACCGCAATGAGGTAGGTTTTTTTGTTTTGTTTGACAAGTGTTTGTGTGTGTGCGGTTTGACACATCAGGCACGGAAATACCTTCCACTGCCATGTCGCACAGGAATATACCTTCGCTGGAGGAGCTCATAGCACAGAAGAAGAGCAAGAGCGGTCTTATAACGCCGAAGTTTCTCTCAAAGAAGGAGAGATCGAAGCTGAAACCAGAAACCGCCTCAACCACAACACATCAAGTTACCAGAAAGACCACACCACAGCTGGCCCGGGATACAGATTCAGAGTCAGACTCAATGACCAGGGGAGTCTTGAGAGAGGATGAAGTATCTAAGAACTACGAGAAGCTTCAAAGTAACCAGAGAGGAACGTCAAAGTTTAAATTCGATTGGAAAGAAGAAGAAGACACCTTAGCATCTGATGACTTACTGGACCTGTATCAACCACAATTGTCCTCCAGGAAAAGAAAGGCTACCGAAGAAGATGAGCTACTGTCATACAGAAAGAAGCAATGGAACAAATACACAGATCAACACTGGTCTGTTAAACCACTAGATCAAATGAAGCCGAGAGACTGGAGAATCTTGAATGAAGATTTTGAAATCAATACAAGAGGTTCGAATCTACCCAATCCATTAAGATTCTGGAATGATAACAATCTGATACCAAATGAGATACTCAAACTTCTTGAAAGATTAGGATATAAAGAACCAACTCCAATCCAGAGAGCCTCCATACCAATCTCATTATCAGATAAAGATACGATTGGTATCGCAGAAACTGGTTCAGGTAAGACTTTAGCATATTTGATTCCAATGTTGTCCAAGATCTTGAAATTACCCCAGTTGAATGAATTTAATAGACATAACGGACCATATGGATTGATTTTAGTTCCAACTAGAGAATTAGCACAACAAATTGAATCGGAATTGAATAAGTTTTTGAAATTTTTGCCTGATTATAGAGTCTTGTCATTAGTCGGTGGTAAATTGATTGAGAAGGATATCATTGAGATTCAGAAAAATATCATTCATATCATCATTGCTACCCCGGGAAGATTGATTGATTGCTTGGAAAATCGTTATCTTGCTTTGAATCATCTTGGGTTTTTAGTTCTTGATGAATCTGATAAGATGATTGAAATGAATTTCATTGATCAGGTTGAGAAGATCACTGACTTCATTCAGAGTCCGAATAGACAAAATATGATGTTTACCGCAACTATGAATAACGAAGTTGAAAGTTTATCTAAGAAATACGTGGATAGGAACAATTGTGGTACCGTCAGTATTGGTAACGTCAGCACAAACTCCAAAGAAATGGTTGTTAATGAAAGGATCACGCAGAAGTTTGAAATTCTACCTATTAATTATAACACTCCTGGCTATGAAGATAAGAAGTTCAAGAAGCTAGAAAGAATCCTCAATGATGGTTATTTCAAACCACCTATCATCATTTTTATCAACTATAAAGAAACTGCTGACTTCTTATTGAAGAATCTAACCAAAAATGGATTCAAAGCATCCGTGATTCATGGTTCCAAATCCCAAGAACAAAGAGAACTTGCATTAGAAAAACTAAAAAGTGGAAAAGTTGATCTCCTTATTGGGACCAATGTTGCGTCTCGTGGTATTGATATTAGTAATGTCTCATTGGTTATCAATTATCAGATGCCGAAGAAAATCGATGATTATATTCATAGAATTGGTAGAACCGGTAGGGCTGGGAATTATGGTACTGCTATTACTTTCTTACATGATGATGATTTTGTTGATGGTGCTAATTTAGAGGTTTTAAAAGATTTGAAAAAATTGTTGAGTAAAAGTGGCAACAAACTTCCCGAGCAGTTCAGAAAGATGAATGACAGTTTTCAAAGTATTGTATAGATTACGTTTCAGAATATTATTAAGATTAGAACTTTCCTATATTACATTTTGTAGTGGTTTCTAAACATTTTTTTTTTCTTTCTCTTTCGTTAATCGTCATCATCGTCACTCTCATAGGCATTTACTAATGGGGTTTGCTGTTTTGCCCCATCCTTCTTCTTTAGAAGACTTAAGTAACTGAGCGTAGATTTATTGAAAACAGTTGGTTTCAAATCCTTTAAATCCTCTTTATATTCTATCTGCTTCACTTCTGTGACCTTTTCCTGTTCTTCTGGTTCTTCCACCACAGGTTCATGATCTTCTTCAATCTTAGCTCTCTTGTTATTCTCTTCATAATTTTGTAGTAGTTTCTTAACAACATTTTCAGTTTCTTTTTCGAATTCTCTTTTTCTTTGTTTGATAGCTTCTGGATTTGGATCCTCATTAGCCCATTTCACACTCAACACATTATCATCATCATAAAGACTCTGCCCCGCCATTGCTTCTTTGGCAAATTGAGCATTCTGCTCATTCTTAAAGCACACGAATGCACAGTTCTTAGTCGCAATGACACTGAATTTTTTGATCTTACCAAATGCTCTGAATCTTTCATTTAGAACATCTTGAGTTTTGGCGTTCACTTTACTTAGCCCACCAATGTATAGCGTTGTATTGACTGTGCTAAATGAACCAATCCCGCTCATATCATCTCTATATTCACTAAACTTTTCTCTTCCAAAACAATCCACCGTCATTGGGAAAACATCAAGATCCGTAGGAATTCTATGAAGGTATTCACATTTCTTACCCTTAACACACATACCTTTGGCAAAATACAGACAGAAATACTGCTGTCCTTCTGATTTATCTGCTTTGGTGTATCCTGAATCCCGCTCAACCTCTAACTTGTACTTGGATTTAATCAATTGATACGATGAGCCACTTGCACCTCCAGACCATTTGTTATACCAAATGTTGAACACAGTTCCTGTTTGTGGAGGAAGAATTTCTTCTTCAAAGTCTTCAATACTGGCTTGCACACGAGCAGGTCTAGACATGAGTGACTTCGACATGATTTCTGCTTCGATGATGTAGTTGAATTGATTCTGATTGAAGTGGGAAATTTGTTGATGTTTTTTATGTCAAGTCAAATAATTTCATGAAGTTTCTGGTTGGGGGCACACCATAATAAAATATTTATGCCTCGAACATTCAAATTTCATCATCAAGAGAATTTTTCGAGAGTGATTTTGATCTCTCGATCTTTGAATTATCCCTCAGACTCTAAAGAAGTGATTAAAAATACAGGAATTCGCTTTCACAACAATTTTCCCACAATTTTGAAACTTTAAATTTGACACAAAAACAGATATTATGGTTTTGCGGGTCACAGGTCTTAAAGAAGTTGTGAAAATAATCCAATTTTTCAACACCATTGACACAAAAGGGAACACCAAAATACGCACTTGGTGAAGGGAAACCCAGAATCAGAACTTCGGTTGTTCCGATCAGGACCATATCATCCATAATCTGTTCTAGAGACAAACATGAAGATAACCTACTACATTTTCATTATTTTAAGTAGTTTTCATAAAACTTTTCGTAACATTTATAATTTATAAAAAGTGGATCATTAAAATTCAATTCGAAATGGTATAGTAAAACAACTGAAATTGATTATTATGAATGAAACATTCTTTGGCAATATAGACAGGAAGTAATTAATATGCAATGAAAATAAGACATGGGAGTTCTGTTCTGTGTTTGATCTATTAAAAAATTGTTCTCTCTGTTGAATTAAATATTTATTCATTTTTCTCATTAATCTTTTCGAAGTTGATAGCATCTAAGATTTCTTTAGCACCTAAATCTTTCAATCTTAAGGCTAAAATTTCACCGACTTTATCGGATTGTGCTTTATAATCTTCTGCATCAATATCGACATCAGAGGTAATCTCATCTTCAACAGATGTGGTACCATCAACTGAAATAACAATACTCTTCAAATTCAATTTTTTGGTAACTTCATCATATTTGGATTGAACACCAATTGGAACTGAACAACCACCTTCTAAAGTTCTCAGAAGTGCACGTTCAGCCAAACAACAAATGGTTGCATTCTTATCTTCAATAGTTTTCAAAATGGATTTTGTGATTGTGTCATTAGTTTTGATTTCAATACCTAGAGCACCTTGACCAACAGCATGGTACATTATAGATGAATCAAGTCTTTGTGAAATACGGTGATCTAATCCCATTCTGACCAAACCAGCAGTGGCCAATATTATACATCTGAAATTAGTCTCTGGATTATCTAGTTTTTGAATTCTTGTTTGTAAGTTACCTCTAATACTTTCAAATATCAAATGAGGAAAATTTTTCTTCAATTGTGCAGATCTTCTGACCGAAGAAGTACCAACAACGGAACCGGCTGGCAAGTCAGATAATGATTTATATGGGGAATCCTTAGCCATCAAGACAGCATCTGATGGATCTTCTCTTTCAACAATACATCCTAATTCAAATTCTTCTGGTAAGTTGGTTGGCATATCTTTTAAGGAGTGAACAATCAAATCTAATTGATCATAATCACCTAGATCTTGCAACAACAGGATTTCTAATTCTTTTGTCCAGAGTGATTTGCCTCCAAATGAATATAATGGTTTATTTTGAACTTGATCACCTAATGTAGTTAATGCTAAAATTGGTAAAGAAATCATTGGGAATTTTTCTTTGATCAATTGTCTGATGATTTTTGATTGAGCAACAGCTAACTTGGATTTTCTACCACCAATGAAAACCTTCTCTGGAATATATGGCATACCTAAAGATTTGGATAGGGTGATTGAATCATTAATTTGTTGGTTTGAGACAAACTCAGAGGATGCTAAAACTTTGTCATCATCAAAGACCACAGAGTCAGAAGAGTTCTGTGAGGAGTTTGAGTTTCTCTGGGATTGGGATGCAGATGTGCTGTTGGTGGAGTTGCTGCTCTGGTTCAGAGACATCTTTCTATAAGTTGTTGTTGATGGTCCAAAGAATTGTAAATTTGAAGATGTTGTATCCATGGATGAAAGCATTTTTGAACAAGTGAGTGATGAAACTGCTAGCCACGCTATGAGCCGGAAGTGGATACTGTGCAATCAAAGTGGATTATACCAGTGGCAAAAATGGAACGAGTTTCAGCTGTTGTTGATAAGATTGTGATACGTCCTTTGGTTAAATTTTTCTTATTTTTTTCACTCAATTGGAATTGGTGGAAAATAAAATAAAAAAACAGTTCGGTATCGGTAGGGGACACAATGAGGTGATTCTGGCTACTGTGTGCGAGTGTATGGCGATTGGGGAGCTGCAATGCGAGTGCGAGCCTGTGCGGAGGGCAGCAGAGTGTGTTGATACGAAGCTTGGTGCAATTGGAGCTGTGAGAAACAGAAAGAATCTGAAATCGTGTGTCCTTTGTTGTTTTTGAAGCTTATGGTCCGTGGGAATTTTAACCTTAAAAAGAAATTCTATACAGGACACAAAACCGCAACTGGCCAATCAGCACTTCAGATATTGTAATACGCTGACATACGCAGTAGTTGGCCGGCCGCCCCGGGAGAGACGCTTCAGGCAGAGCTCTCTGCCTACCTGCTGGCTCCCCAGGCGGGCGATGTTCTCAAATGGGCAGGCTTGCTATACGAGCTGAGAATGGCCCCCATGGCGACAATATTAGCTACGAGACCATGTGAACTTGCTTCCAAAACCCAGACAGAGCCCAGAGCCCAGACACGCTTTGGTACACTCAAAATAAGGTAGTTCTGCTGCTTCTCATTGGCTGTTTCTCGCTAACGACGTTTCGGGTGTTTTCCTACGGTCATAACGAAAAGGTTCACTATCATTGGCTGAACTCAATCCAGGTTTGCACGTGACATTGTGAGGCGTATGACATAATATCTTAGTCAGGGATCCTATTTCCGTATTTCCGATTTCCGCATTCTCTGATGAACAGCACCACTCAACCACAATTGTACTCTGCCTCTAGTTATCCATCAACCCATTGTCAAACTGTCATGCTGCAACTTGTGAAAAATGAGCATGATTTGGTTTTATACAGATACAACCATTACACTGCTAAGTCTCTCAAGATTACGCTACCATTGACTTTGATTTTCATAACCTGCGTGGTAATAGCCACGTTAAACTCTAGATTCCTCTACAACCAACCATTGCCAGTCAAAGGTCTCACTTCATTGTTCGTCGCATCATTGTCATATTATTTCATTGGCGTCTTCACACCATTCTTTAAGTATCAGACAGTTCTCTTAATACGAAATGTTGGAATTCAGATTTCTACATCGTCAATCTTGTTTCCAGAAAATGTTCATGTGTCTTCAAGATTGGTTCCATTCTCAATAATCAGAGACTTCATCATTACAGAGTGCTTCAAGGGCCTCAGAATCATCTGCTGCCTATCGATTCTGCTTGATGATTATCGCTCCACAGAAAGAAAACTCATCACAATATTTCCGAATACAGATTTGAAATTACAGGACTACAAAGTAATAAGGAAAAACTTACGCAGATTTTTTCTACGAAGTGAATGAGCACCCGCATGCTACGAACCTCCAATGACACGTTTAACTTTTAATTTCTTGTAACTATGTTCGTGACACTAGGTTTTGAAGGGCCTTACATAAGCCGAAGAGGAGTTTGTTATTTTTTTCTTAAAGATTTTTTCTGTTAGAAATTGTGTATGTTTATAAAAACACACGAATATTCTTGCATTTGAACCCGGGCTTGTTACAAACACCATCGTCAACCAGAATGAGTAGTTTAATCAACAAAAGTGGTGTCAGATTTGCACCGAAAGTGAAGCAGCGTCGTTCGGTGACATCGACCCCAACAGTCAGCAGAAAAGCAAGCGTGACTCCTTCAATTGATAATGAACTCAAGAAAAGAGACTCCGAATATCAACAACAAGATCATCAAAACTCTGATGATGGTAACAATAGCGACAGTGAAGGAAGTGAGGAGGAAACAGAAATCTCTCTTCAACCCTCGGAAAGAGTCAGAAGAAGATCAAGTGTTGCTGGTCCTCAAGAAACCAAACAAAGAAGATTATCTACCTTGAGTAATACTACCAGAGGTGATCTTTTGTTTAGAAAGAACTCAGTTGCATCCATTTCAATTGAGAGGGAGGCTACTCCATTAGTTATTTCACAGCCAGAGAGACTAAGTGGAAGGGGTAACGCTAAAAGAGTTAGAAAGTCAGTCAGTGATGGAATAAATAATAAAATCCCAGGGAAATCGGTCAGCATACTGACACCTCCAGCTACACAACAAGACAAACAATCACAGTCAGTCCAATTCTCTCAAACATTTAAGGATCCATTATCAGCAGCATCATCTACAGCTCTGTCGAAGTCAGAAGGGAAGGCTCCACTGGAAGAAGAACCAAACCCTCTTTTTGTCCCACAAGATGGTGACAATCCACAAATCAAGACACCTAATCCATCCCAGCAGGATTCCAATGATGATCCTGAACTAGTATTAGAAACTCCACCACTCACAGCAAATACTAAAGACGGAACGATAGACTATCTGATATACGATGAACGTACCAATAAGATCAGAAAAGTTTCAGCAGCAGTACCAAATGAGGTACCAGGAGAAGCCTTGAAGTCCTATAGATTGAGAGGTTACAATGAATTGGGACATTTGTCAAATAATCTTATTACTAAACTTGCAAATGGCATTACACTAGAGGAATCATCGTTCAAGATGGCTGATTTGTGTAAACCATCATTACCCATTGGAAGGGTGTCTGCCAATTTTGAACTGGCTCAAGCTGCACAGAAATCAAAGAGGCAGCATAGAATGGAGAGAAGAGCCATTAGAAATAGAGCCAGAATAGAAAGAAAATCCATTGAGTGTTATGAAGATAGGGTCAAAGAAGAGTCCAAGAAAATTATCAAGGCCGAAGACTTATTATCACTTGATGCACAAAACGCAACCAGTTCCGCTCAACAGAGTGTTCAGTTGAAACTAGGCCAAGATGGTAACATTATTGTTGATGAAGAATCCAGAGTTGTGGACAGACATGCTAACATTGATATGTCTGGCTTAGAAAGACAGGACGAAAATCCTTTTGAGAATTTAGTCAATTCTGCCACTTATGGGAAACAAAGGTATTCCGATAGATGGGATAATAATGAAAGGGAGTTACTGTATCAAGGGTTGTATCAATGGGGTACTGATTTTGGATTAATTGCGCAGATGTTTCCTTATCGTACCAGAAGACAGATCAAATCCAAGTTTTTGTTAGAAGAGAAGAAGAACCCACATCTGGTAGAGCTGGCTTTGAGCAGAAAACTGAATCTGACCAAGTTCAACCTGGAAACTTACAGTGCCAACTCCAACAAAGAATTTGGTGAATTAGACAGTTTCAATGAAAAGATTTTGGACCTACAGAGAGATCATCAAGAGAATTTGAAAGAGTTGTGTGTTGCAAGAGAGAAGGCCAAAGAAGAAGATTTACAGAGACAGAAGCTACAAGAACAAGAGATGAAAAATGGCTGGCCCAATAAACCAAAGACTCGTAAAGAGAGAATGAACGAGTTGAGAAAGCACGAAACAGTGCTGGGTTCCATTGATGATATTAAGAAACAGAGAGAGGAGGAGCAGGTGGAGGCATGAGTCCCATTCCACACTGATTTAATAAACGATTTGTTATGTATTATGAAATTTTGTGTAGAATAAAACGCGTGGACCGCTGGAATTTGCCAATTAATTGTGGGTTAGGCATGTTTCAGGTTTGGTGTATGTTTGAAATGTGTGTTATCAGAGAATTTGTGGGCGTTACTTTTGCAGCCAGAATTTTATGAAATAGGAAATAAGAGTGGCCCTACCGTGATTACATAATACGCAAGGCCTTTTTTCAGAAAAAAAAGGTAAAACGGTATGTGTGTCCTACCTACACTTTCCTCCAGAAACAGCGGCTAAACTCCTCGAAAGACCCCAGTCACAGTTCCAACCAGCACAGAGACAGTTCCACTGCAGCCATTCTATTCTGCAATATCGTTTTACGTTTCTGTTCAACACTGTCAAGATAAGAAACTGTTTTATCTCATTGACATTGACTAAAAGACAGGCTCCATTATATTCGTTCCTTGCATTGTCAGTCCAGTTTGACAGAAATCCTCTCACATTGAGCTATACTACCCCATATAGTGCTCACACTACGCTATACACACACACGCGTGTCTCAGATAACTTTCCAGTCTAAAGACTAAAGCAAACACAATTCAAAATGTCAACAGACATCAGAAAGCAGCAGCTTCCTTCCATCAACACAGATTTGGAAGAAAACGCCACTAGTGCCATTTACCAAGCCATCAAAGACTTTACAGCGAGACTAGAAGATGAACTGAGTTTCAAAATCGGCGATAAAGTCGAAGTTATCTCAGATGATAGAGAATACGATGATGGTTGGTATATGGGGAAGTCCTTATTGACAGGCAAAGTTGGTCTTTATCCAAAAAGTTTCACACAATTGGTTCCGAGTCTTTCAAGACCGTCATTACTAAGATCAAGATCAAGAAGAATCGCAAGCCCTACAAATCCCAATAATAATCACACACCTTTATCTGTGAAGAGTAATGGTACCCCAGTTTCAAACAAAGCATCAACCATGGCTTATGGAAGCGTGCAGACTCCGCCTGCCAAATCCCAACTTAACTCAGCAAAATCACACGGAGAATATTCTCCTGATAATCACATCACAGGTGCACTATCTGACATTGATAAAGCTTTAGAGGAACTGAAGAATGATGTTCAGCCAAGATTTGATGATACGACGTATAGTGATGATATTAGCCTTGAACCATTGAATCCAGAATCAGTTGAGTCATGGACACCAGAACAAGTGACTTCTTATTTCAAATACTTGGGGTTTGACTCTCCTTCCGCTGAACAGTTTTTGAAACATAAGATCACTGGTACTATCTTGTTGGAATTAGAATTGACTTATTTGAAAGAACTAGATATATCGTCCTTCGGTACCAGATTTGAAATATTCAAGGAGATTGAGGCTTTGAAAGAATTGGCACAATCTACGGCTGATAAGACTGTAAGTCATACATTTGATGAGAAGGATGAGATTTCAGTCGACTCTGCGAAAGCTGCTAACGTGTCACGCCATTCATTGTTAGCTGCACCAGAGTTACGTAGAGATGTGGATCAAACTACAGCTCCATTAGGTTTATCAAAAAGAGGGTCCAAATTGAATCTCAATTCCAGTGATAGCTCCCAATCACTACAGCAGCATCAATTGAAGAATACGGCCAATCCACCAAGCTCTCAAATCCCAGAATTACCATCCGGTCGCGTTACTGAACAGTTCCTATCTCCAAGAAGAGCACCACAACCACCATCATATCCAAGTCCTGTTCAATTGCAAAGTTTCAGTGCCCAAAACACCCCAATTGCCAATAAAAGAAATTCTTATTATGAAAGTGTTGGTCATTCTAGAAAACCTTCCTATGACATCAATCCTTCCTTTCAACTCAAAGGTAATCACTCAAGAAAATCATCATATGAACCAACACAACATTCAAGAAATAACAGCAGATCCATTACCAATTTCAAGAGTTCATCAGTCGCTGATATTCTGAGTACGCTTGCTTCTGACAATGGTCGTCCTGCATCTAGTGTTTACGTGGACTCAGTATCACATTCGAGACACTCAAGTGTGAACATCAGAAATATTGGTCATTCAAGAAGAGGGTCTGATGTTAGCTTAAAGAAAGCCACCAAGGAAGAGAAGAAACATCGCCGTCATTCCTCAGTGTTTTCATTCTTGTCAGGCAGTAATGACCCTTCTCCTACTAAAACTCCAGATATCAGAAATTCAGCATTATTTAGTGACTTCAAAACCCCACAATCTCCAAGAAATTCTTACATGCAGGTAGAGCAAAAGGTACCAACACTGGATCCAAAAATCTACACTTCACCATCACCATCACCATCACCATTCACAATAGACAATAGAAGATCAGTCTCAGCCAAAGAATCAGAAAGAATTGCGACACAAGCAGGCGCTCAGCTCAGCTCACTTGATCAACCCGGTGAAGATGGTTTGGTGACATCCCCAAAGAGATCTGTTTCAGAAGCTTTCAGAAAGAAAACTTTGCGTAATATTTCATCATCATCTGCATTGAAAAAGAATAACAACAAGAAAGGTACTTCTGCATTTATGGAAGGTATTAAAACTGTAGGACCTCAAGAAGCTCTGAAAACAGCTGATTGTTATGGTTGGATGAACAAGAGAGGTGGTATTGCTGTTGGTGTTTGGAAACAAAGATATTTTACATTGCATGGTACTAGATTGTCTTATTTCACATCGCTGAATGATAAAAGAGAACGTGGTTTGATTGATATAACGTCTCATAAGGTTCTACCAGCTAGAGATGATGACAAACTTGTGTCATTATATGCTGCCTCTACTGGCCATGGTAAATTCTGCTTTAAATTAGTTCCTCCTGCTCCTGGTTCAAGAAAGGGTTTAACTTTCACTCAACCTAAGGTTCATTACTTTGCTGTTGAGACTAAACAAGAAATGAGAAACTGGATGGCTGCCTTAATCAAAGCCACCATTGATATTGATGATACTGTTCCAGTTTTGAGCTCCTGTGCTACCCCAACTGTTTCATTACAGAAGGCCCAAAGCATGTTAGCACAAGCAAGAGAAAATGCTAGAAAGAGAGAAGATGCCAGACATTTGGAAAATCTAAATAAACCTGATGTATCAGGAACTTCTTCTATTTCCCCAGATACTGATTCTTATGATTCAAACCTACCATTGAGCAATAACCTTCAATCGCCAAACACCACAGTTTATACCTCAGAATTACAAACACCAAAACTGGATACGTCGTCTAATGGATTTGCATCACCTTATGAGATTGCCTCAAATAGCTTCACTGCCCCAAAATCAAACTCATCACCTAGGAATCAGAGCCCAGCGGATACAGATTTCAAATCAAAACCATACAATTCAGGTGCGATACCAAGCCCTAGTGAAAGAATTGCAAATAATACTACAGCATCCACAGCAGCAGCTATAGCTTTAGCCGGTAGTTTTGGTATTGATGATAGGATGAAAAATCACGGTGACAATAGAATCTAAACATAGGAAACTCAAATGGTTCTTTTTAACGCCTTAGCTGGACTCTTCCACCCTTTTAGTTCCTTTAATTTTAATTTTAATCAACTTTTGAGTATCAAATTTTCTTCTATGAAGGGAAATGTAGGAATCTAGCGTTTTACCCGATCGGGCAAAAACAGAAAATAAATAGAGATTTTTGTGTCACTTTTCGTGCATAGAGGCCTCAATAGAGTGAACGTTGAGAAGGGTCCTAATGTCTATAAGTATGAAGGTTGTTCCCAATTATTTCATTCCTTCTTGACTTTACTTTTATCACAAGAAAATATTTCATAAAGCCGCAATGAGACCTCTATCTTATGCTCCTGTTACTCTTAGAACTACCAGCACATTAACTGGTGATATTGTCTCCTATAACAAGGTGAAAGCTTCCAGCTCCAAGCCCAGAAGAAGTGAAATGACGGAGACACAAATAATTACAATGCTTCAGTCCCCAAGAACCCTCTCTCCGCTCAAGCATGAAACCAATGGTCTCTCTCCTACGTTTCACAAGCTTTTGAGATTGGACGATGATGGGTCTGACCTTTTCACATGCTTAAACGTCATGGTCAATGGAAAATCCTTTGAAAAAGCATTGGGCAACAGATTTGTTAGATCCATTGTCCGAAAGCTGACCAAGACAGAATATTATGATAAAATCATTGGAAACAGATGGGATGACCTCGATCCAGATCGTTATGGACAGAGATTTCCATTGTTCCATGCATCCACTTATCTGCAGTGGAAAAATGTTAGAGCCAAAATAATGGAGATCATGAGACTTTTTGAGCTGGAAGCGATCTTAACAACAGCTCCTGACCAATATGAGAAGGTTTTTGGAGATCATGAGAATTACGATATCGTCGATTTTGTTATGTGTTATTTTGTTCTTTCCGTGGTCCACTTCAAACTATTTACAAGCCTCCAGAATGAGCTTGAATTCTTCAAGAGACTTTCAAGGTCAAGAACAAAGACTCAGGACTGTTTGAATTTGATTAATCAAAGGGTATCTAGTCGTTTGATCAGAACACCTAGCGCGCACGGTAAGAAGGAGCTAATGAACAAACTTTTCTTGAAGTTAGGCGAGGAAGACGCTTTATACTTGAACGAGGTTTACTACCAGGATGTGCTGTACACAGGAAAGGTCAAAATTTATAAATACGTCAGTGGGGATCATCTTCGTGGTGATATTGGTGAAATGGAGTTCTACTTTATTGAGCACAAAATTAAGTCTTTAGAGAAAAAACTTCATGCAGACGATAAAAAGTTGGCCGCAGAAGTGAAGCCCGACTTTTGCACTGAACACAAATGAATTCTTGGCGTGAGCTTCAAGACGACTGAAAACTTTTGTGTTTAAACCAAATCAGGTGTGTAGATTTTTCCTCCGTCTTTGGGAAACAATGGAATGGACCAGCGATGGATATCAAATCCCAATTTAACAATTGACCGAAGACAGTTCCCGTAGAAAGTAGCCTTAAGCGTCAGCGATTTCATCGATTATACGTCTGTTGTAGCAGTCGTATCAGATGAGAGGTTATCAACTCAGTAGTTGAGCCAGTCTGTACTTGTAGAGCCATCCCACAAGTCTTACTACAGTGACCGGAACTCCATAAATAACTAGGTCGGAACACTTAGGTAGACAATTTCATAAAAATAAATTCTTTTTTCCACACTGACTTACAGAGGACCTTATTGAGTTCCAACCTGCGGATGTCTGATCAAATCAACGACCAGTGGTCAAAGTTTTCATTACTGGTTGCCAATAATCCTGATGACTTTGAGAATTGGGAGAATCTGGTCAAGTTTGCATCAAGTAACCTCTCCAAAACAACACCTGCAGCATCGTTAGAGCTTTTCAGAATAACCAATGATCAGTTCTTACTGAAGTATCCATTCATGGAGCAGTACTGGTCCAATTATGCTCAGTGCGAGTTTAGATTAGGATTCACGGACAAGGCTAGAACTATTTATGAGCATTCGTTGCAAGTGCTTCCAAATTCCAACTTAATATGGCGGAATTACTTGAAGCTGTTGAAAGAGATTGATCTAAGCTATGACGAGTTGATCGGATCCTTCAGAGAGGCAGAAAGTAGGATCGGTTACCATTATCATAGCTACGACTACTGGAAAGATTTCCTTGATGTGGAGAGGAGTTATAAAGGGAAGACTCGTTACTATTTCAATTTATTGAAGAAGGTACTTGCGATTCCAATGTACAACTATGCATATTTTTTCAGACTTATATTTACCGATATTGATGAATTAAATGAGGCTTTGCTCCTCAAGATGGTATCAGAAGCAGAATTAAAGAAGAGGTTTAAAATATCTACCGATAAAGCAAGCTTGAAAAATGTTGATTATCGTGATGCCAAATCTAAACTGAAGAATATATTCACTGATGTTTATATCACAACTCAGTTCAAGACATTTGAGATGTATCAATTTGAGAAGAATATAAAACTGGAATATTTTGTGCCTGGGCTATATAGAAGCTATCAGGAGTTGACATGCTGGGAAAGGTACCTTTCT
This sequence comes from Komagataea qinlingensis, assembly GCA_030563005.1. Lineage (NCBI taxonomy): Eukaryota > Fungi > Ascomycota > Saccharomycetes > Phaffomycetales > Wickerhamomycetaceae > Komagataea > Komagataea qinlingensis. Next base: position 126,577 of record JAKUAP010000017.1, read on the forward strand.
TATATGGAGATGAATGGTACCTTCGGGCAAATTGAACAACTATATCATAGAGCACTGGTCCCTTTGGCAAGCTACTCTCAGTTCTGGATGAAGTTTTCAGATTTTTACCTATCCAGGGATTTCATTCAAAAAGCGAGAATTATCCTTTATAAATCGCTTCTATTCTTATCTTCATCAAATGTTACGGATGTTCATATCAGATTATTACAAATGGAACAAATAATGAACAATTTTGTCAAGGCCAAGGATTTAGCAGTGTTGATACTTGATAATAGTACACCAAAGGATGCTGTGGCTAGTACTGAGGTTTTGATGGAGCTGGTGAAGATAGAAAAGGCTTTGAACTCAAATAACCCTGAAGCATTTGAGAAATTTCTAGTCAATATCATAAAAGAAACCGAATCTACGGAGACAATCTTGCAGCTTCTGGAGAGCGCAGAGACCCAAAATTTACTCAGATGCTCGCCTGAACTGATTAGATCGTTGAACTCAGGTGGAAGGTTCAGTTCAGAGAGTAGATACTGGAAAGTGCTATTAAACGCATTGAAACGTGAGAGGGCCGATATATTTGATCTTTTGTCAGTTCACAATGAAGGTAGGAGCAGTGCAAAGAATAAAGAGTCATTAAGACGGTGGTATCAAGACTGGAATTACCAGAAACCACAAAAACAATCAGAGATCAGCTTGAGTTTTCCTAAAGGGTCATTGTTTCCATGCAGTTACTCGTAAAGACATGAACGCATCTATATTTTTACTATATGATTTGTAATATTCTTATCTTCAACTAAAGATGATCCTATCATGAAAAATCTCTTGCAATGTTGCGACGCACACCCACCTTTTGCTAACTTGGTAAATTTGTCAAATTTATCAACATCAACTATGAATTTACTCTCACCAGAGCAGTTGTTGCTTTTGAACTTGAACTTGGAGAGCTTTTTACGATTATAATCTCCTGCTAACACAACAGAACCCCTCCAACCTTTTTTTGCTTCCAATTTCTTCATACAAGTCAAAGAAAATATCAAGCAGTCATCGATGTAATCATCGTTGGCCAAACTAAACCACTTCATCAGCCCCTCTTGTTCAATATTTTGAGACGATGCACCCGATGGTAGTGTAGTTGTGCTTGCTGGTAGACTGGTAGCAAAATGACAATACGAAGCATCAATTGTATTCCTCCTATATCTTGGAATATTTCCCACGTCGGTCTCTGATAAATACGTGTAGAACTGGCTGAAATTCTCAACTCTGAATCTTGAAATTTCTGTTGGCACTGTTTTAAACTTTTCATCTCCACGCTCATCAATTGGTAAAGATAATATAGATCCAGTCTTCATGTCTGCGAAGAAGTTTACAAACCTTTCAATACTTAAAAAACTAAATAAAAACTGATGTATCTCACATCTCAGTCTTAATGTGTATCTCTTTTTGTGGTAATCTGTAGCAGAGCCAAAAGAAGAACCCTGTAAAGTGTACGTTCGTCTCAAAATCCCTAAATACGACTTGATTATATGATGAGGAACTGGTTCTGAATCGTTCTCCAACAAAAACTTGATAAGTGGCTTCGTACTTTTGGAGGATTTCTGATGGTTTATGGTTTGCTTCGTGTATAGTTTCTCCAGATAGCTGTGAATGCTATTGAAATCCTTCATCTGATAAATGTTCAACTGAGTGGAGTTGATCTCCGCAATAGCAATACTCCAGCTTCGATCACTTGCTAACTTGAATGGAGATTGTAGCTCTGTTTTCCATAAAACGATGTCAAAAGTGTGTAAAGAATGTTGGTAGACCGGTGGGACCTGCTCTAGTTGCTCGTAAGCGGGGAGAAAGTGTGAATTCATGATGTAGAACGAGCTAAAACCCAACCATCGCTGTCAATAAAGGGCATTTTCAGCTTAATGGAATTATTTCCATTTATATAGTGAGATTTGTTAAGGGTCTTGCGAAAAGAAAGATGTGACCAGTTTTAAGAAATGAATTTCTCCGCAAAAACACACAAAAAGTCCCTTTTCTCCACTTTTCCTTTTTGTGTAAAAATATCTGCTGAAAATAATAGACAATCCCTTGCACGCATATATAAGGAGTGGTTTTGTCCATTTAGTTACTGTATCCGATTAAAATATGTATAAGCATATCAGATTGTATGACAAGCAATATGTCACTAAACATTACTTGCCTGGTTTAAGATCAAGGGGCAAACCGCTACAACCACCCGCCAAAGCCATAGTGCGACCCCGATCCTCACGAAATGCCATTCTTTAGCCCTGCACCTCACACCCTTCCCAAGTAAATCAACGGAAATTTCGGAGGCTTTGTGTCATGACCGTTCAAGATTCATCCATTTTCCAACCAGATTTATTCACACCACCTATGAACAGACAAAGACCAACCTCGCAGGGACGCAATAAAAACCTAAGGCTTTGTTGGATCTCAGAAATGCTTTTTGTGTCAAATTCATTTGGAAAATCAGAAACTCCCATCACACCCACCAAACACGTACGTACAATTTGAAGCTCATTCGATGCGCTTAGGAGCCATGTCATGAGGCCGTTCCATAGATTTCAGTTGATCATTCTGTATGGTTTTGCTTCAGCTTCACACGGTAAAGGTTTGGGAGATGCATAATGAAAAATCAGAGAAATACTGTACATGTTAATTCATGTTGAAATGCGTACCAAACCAATGTGGTCATGTAATCTACACAACCTCTGAGTCTAAGCCTCCACCAGCATAGCCCTTTTAGAAAGAGTGGTTGTGTAGAGTTAGTTTATACTTTATAGTTACTCTTTCAGGTGCGTCTCTTTGAAACTCTCAATTTGTTAATAGCTAATATAAGTATCGTTTTAAGTTCTAGTTTTTCAAATTGTATGACAAGTAATATGTCGTTAATCAATTTATGAGCGGTGAAGCGCTTCTCACTGTTTTCACGGATTGTCAAGTGACAAGACAGATCCACCTACGTAGCCGGGCTGAACGTGTTTCAGTTCACATTCGGTTTAGGTCTACAAGATTATTTGTCTACTGGTCAAGTTCCAGATTTTGATGGAGCTACTACTGCTCAACAATCTTGTAAACTAGACAAGTAACTGTTGATTAGCGACATGTTACTTGTTATACAATTTGATAAACTAAAACGATACTTATATTAATAAATAACTAAATAGTATAAACTAACTCGACACAAACGCTCTTTATATAGATATTCAGAGGGGCCATGCTAGTGGAGGCTTAGACTCAGAGGCTCTGCAGTTTCCATGACTACATTATTTGGAAAGCATTTCATCAAACAAGGTCAATATACTCTATTGGCTAATAATGTCATAAGCAGTATGCTTTAGCTTCTGTTAAAGGTGATGCATTGGACCTTGTCATGCCTGAGGTCCACCATTCCACTGGTCGCCAAACAATTCTCCAATTGAGGAATCAGTTTGGTTCTGTTTCTAAACTCTGTTTACTACTCCCTTTGCTGTCTTCTCGACCTATACTCATGCTCTATCCACCTTGTCTCCTGATCAATCCAAATCTGTGATTTTACTAGCTGCTTATCGTCAACAGTATGGAAATGCCAATATCACAAAACTTATGGACAGTCTTTTGATTCTATGTCACCTCCGAATGTTCAACAACTTGCTGCTGATCCATTTTCAGACTCTACTGTTGCTGAAAACACAGAAGTTGCAACGGCTGCCCAATTCAATAGCACTACCTCCGGTTCTGGTTGCAAACTGACTTGTTTCAAGTGTGATCAAGGTATGGTATAAATGCACTCAAGCATTAGCTGGTTTATTTGCTGAATTCCAACAAAAGGTTCAGACTATGACTTCCCGCAGGTCTGGATGATAGTACTGTTGCTGTCGAAGGACTTAGTGCGGCCCCTCCGGTACTTTAAGACGCGTCTACATTAGACCTTTACAATGCACTGGCTAATTTGGTCAGTGTTTCACGTGCTACTGAATTCAAATTTAAATATCAGTTCCAGTTTCGACAAATCGATCCGTATTGGGCATGATTATCCTAGACCTCAAGTCTTATTCTTTCCTAAAAGCCTACCAAACTTCAGAACTGACAAAGTTCTAGTGCCGTCAAGGCTTCAATATCACATGTTAGGGATGTTTTTTGTTTCAGCGGAGAGCAGAAAAACGCAAGTTGTATAGAGTAACTGCAACTGTAGCTTGAACAAAAAATAGAAACAAAGAGCGTTACAACTTTTGGATGATGTACTGGCCAACCGTCACTTTATTTTGATGTTAAAAGAGGTCTTTTATCGTATCACAGCCGACACTCGTATTCTCCCCATAGGGTGCAGATCTGTTGCCGACTTGGTTTGTAGATTTGACAGTCGTCCCAACCAATGTAGGTTGTGTCGCTGATGTCCTAAGACTGGAAGCATAGCCGTGTTGGTTGTCCAGATATGGTATGTTTTCTGCTGTCACAAGTTGTTGGAATAAATACAAAAAATTGTCTATAAGAGTATAGATTTTCTGTATCTTATAATGCAGTAGGGAATGGACTTGCTAACCACTTACTTTGAGTAGAGTAGCATCTATTTAATATATCTTGATACTATATATAATTGTATCACTCTCATGATTGTGTTTTGTCTCATGTTTACTGATGCTGGTATTATGCCATGGCGACTACGACCAGCTTGCCACACCATCCTGTACAACATATAAGGATGGGTTGTGTAAAGTTCGAATGTACTATATCGTGATTAATAGAACTTTTCGAGTTTATCAAGTAGTATTTCGTTAAAAAGCAGGAACTTGTCTGGTTTACAAGAATGATTCATTAACTATTCAAGCTTCTGTAGCAGAAAGGTTCTGTCTTCTCTCTAACCAACTGGAGACATCAGTTCTTTTATACTTTTTTGGTAATGCAGTAATAGCATTCATCTTAAGTTTATCAAATTGTGAAGCAAGGAACATTGTCGCTAATCAACAATTACTTGTTTGGTTTACAGGATCATATTCTAGCACCTTACGATGATTTGCCTTGCCAGATCTTTCTTGACTATCGAGGCCTGTCCTTACGAAGTATCGGACTTTACCAGAATTACACGTATGATTGAGGTTATGATAACCTCAACATCTATATGACGTCCTGCAGAGAGGTTGTGAACAAATTATTTGATCTGCAAGCGTTATTAGTACCATAATGAGGACTAAGCATTCTGACCAGAAGCATGCCGTTCTTTTTGTGCTCTTTTTATTCATGGAGTCCGCAAATAACAAGAATTGGTGGTTCAGTTACCTACTTTCCTTTTGATTTAGATAGAAACTTTACAGATTTTGGATGGGGTTAGCGCCCGATTGTTTGGAAAGGTCTGTGTGTGCGATTGGGTTGAAGAGTCCTGAAGATCCTGGGACGAACTCTGGATCACCGACTTAATGTATTGCTCCCTGGGATATCTTTGGTGTTTCCAGGGAGGAATGCCGCGTCGGATGTTTGAACCGCAAGGATTTACTCTGAATGAAGTGGGATAATGTCGGTGGTTGAAAAGTATCCTTTGTTCCGCTGCTTGGATTGCTTGGTTTCAGTGGCGGTGTTGCGGTTACGGAGCATGAAGCTTAGTCAACTAAGAGAGTATTTTTGAGTTTCCTGGGATGTTCGCACTTGAGATCTAGGCTTCTACTGTACTGTGGTTACTCGTTCGCATTTTTGGATTTTGTGTAGGGGGGTATGGAAGCTATTGAGCGTAAGCTGCCCTAAGTCGCACCAGTGTGTTTTTGGAATGGATTCTATTTTTTTCGGGGCTATGATTTGTTATACGGTCTGATGACCGGTTATGTGCCCTCATGAGCGGGAACATGGTCTCTGTTTCGCTGAATTAGGAAATTTTCGCCGGCATTTTCGAATTGTGTTGTGGGAAAGCCACAGATAACAAATATATATTTTGAACATTATTGTTTGATTTTGATACTTTACAATCTTTTGGTATATGCTCCTGAGTCATTTCAAGTCTGCAAAAAAGGCCATTAGCATTTGTACCATCAGAGTGAGAGCAATGTCATATCCGTCACACAATCCCTACTTCAACGCCTCAGGCAAAGATATTTGGTCTTTGATCAATGAATCTGCCGCTGCTGCTGCCTTGAGATCTGATAAAGAAATTCTCAACCTAGGACAGGGGTTCTTCTCTTACGCACCTCCAGACTTTGTGATTCAGGCGGCAAAGGACTCATTTGATGTCCCTGCAAATAACCAGTATGCCCACACCAAAGGAAAGCCAAATTTGTTGAAGGCATTAGCGAAAACCTACTCGAAACATTATGGCAGAGAGCTAGGGACTGATGAGATTTTGGTTACAACTGGTGCCAATGAAGGGCAATTGGCCATTTTAACTGGTTTTTTGACTGAAGGTGACGAGGTTATTGTGTTTGAGCCTTTTTTTGACCAGTACATTTCTAATATTGAGATTCCAGGCGGAAAGGTTGTTTATGTTCCATTACATCCCCCAGCAGACATCTCTAAACGTAATGTTACGGGTGAAGAATGGGCAATTGATTTCAAGGAGTTAGAAGCTGCTATCACCCCAAAGACCAAGTTCATTGTTATCAATACCCCACACAACCCAGTGGGTAAGGTTTTCACCAGAGAAGAATTGACACAAATTGGTGAATTGGCGGTTAAACACAACATTTTAATTATTTCTGACGAGGTCTATGAAAATCTCTACTATACAAAGGAGTTCACCAGAATCGCCACCATCTCTCCAGAAATTGGAAAAAACACCCTGACTATTGGTTCTGCTGGTAAGTCATTTGCAGTTACAGGTTGGAGAATTGGTTGGGTGATCGGTGACCCGGAGTTGTTGAAGTATGTTTCATTAGCTCACACCAGAATTTGTTTTGCCACTCCTGCACCGTTACAAGAGGCCACTGCCACAGCATTGACCAAGGCATTGGATAATGGGTATTTTGAGACTACTAGACAGCAATACATCAAGAAATATGAAACTTTCAACAAAGTGTGGGAAGAGTTAGGCCTCCCTTATACTATTGCTGAAGGTGGGTACTTCTTGTTGGTTGATTTCTCCAAAGTCAAGATTCCTGAAGACTACGACTACCCAGAGGAGTTCAAAAACAGGGCCAAAGATTTTAGAGCGGCTTACTGGTTGATCAACGAGTTTGGTGTTGTTTCCATTCCTCCAACTGAGTTTTACATCAAAGAGCACGAGAAAACAGCTGAAAATTTGTTGCGTTTCGCTGTCTGTAAGGATGATGAAGTTTTAGAGAAGGCAGTTGAAAGATTAAGAGGATTGAAAGACTACATTTAGATATCCCTTGTTACTCACGCAATGAAGTAGATTACAATAGAATGCTCAGATTTTCGTCTCTATTGATTCGATCGTAGGCCGTACATAGATAATTAACTAATATATAAATCAAAGATTATTTTCTTCTCTTTTTGTCCACAAATGAAGTAGACTTACCATGTTGTGAGATCTCCTTGTTTCTTGCCGGCTTGGGACCTTCTGAAACCTTAGCATATGGATTGAAATCTTCACGCGCCTTTCTTTTCTTCCCTCTTTCTTGACGTTTCTGCTGTTGAATGACCTTTTCTGCCTTTGTGTAATCGAAATTCTGTGGTTTTTCACTTTCACCTTTGTTTTTGTGGTTTGCTGAGATATCACCACTTCTCTTTTTTTGGAATGTTTTCTTTTTCAAAACCACAATATCATCAGAATTGTCAAACATAGTTGATGCCACTGCCTCATCTTGAGTAGCAGGTTTTGAATTCTGCTCTGTTTGTTCATCAGCATCCTCTTCTGAACCAGTGTCTTCTTCAAATGTGGAGACATTGACAATTTGATTCAGTTTTGACTCTATTAGTTCACTCCGTTCAGCAAAAGAGTTTCCAGAGAGTATGGTTGACACAAAGAGCTGTGAATTGTTAACATTGAAGTGAGCATCGTCTCTGAAGTCTCTAAAAGAGTCTAGTGCTTTTCTGAAAAAATCATAGTTTTTTTCAGCTTTATCCACCGTTATGGTTTCTGAATAATCTTGGATCGAAGTACCATCACTGTTGTTGAGCAAAGCTCTGTCAAATAAATTCATGTCTTCAACTTCAGACAATTTGAGTGACTCCTTGATGAGATCCGCAAGGACCTTAGAGTTCTTGCGAACAAGTTCAGTGACTGAAATGGACGAGGTATTAGAAACGGCCAGCAGGTCTTCAGCAGTTGTAGGAGATAATGAAGCCAGTGTAGCTAACAATTGGTTTGGCATCACATATCTAGGTGATTCATCATTAAGTCTAGCAGTCTCATCCCTCCAATTGTATAAGTTCTCGACAAGCTTGGTCTTGGATGTAGGAATGTTGTACTGGTATAGAATTCTCTTCCAAGAGTCATTCTGGTCATGATTGGTAAAAACCAAAGAGCTGTTTGAAGAGTTCTCTGGTTTGAACTTCGAGTATTCAAATCTTCTTAATGCAACATTTCTTGACTCATGTAACACTTGAGTCAACTTATTGGAATCAATTAACATATTTTTCAAAACGTCAAAAATGAAAAGCAAAAAGTGTGTATCAGCCCTGGCATATAATCTCATCTGTTTCGTCAACGGTCTTATTCTCCAATCTGCCAATTGGTATTTCTTTGATGTCTTGAAATTAGCAAATCTTTCTAATAAGTAGGCCAAGCTATGCTTTGGAAAACCCAAACTTTTTGATGCGTGATATGTATCAAACAAACTCACAACATAGAGACCCAAATCACGTTGCAGCCAAATAATATCCATAAACGCACCATGCAAAACTTTTGTAACTTGTGGATTGGTAAATACTTCGTTCAACACCTGTAGATCGTCACGTAATGCAATTGTATCTATCAACCAATCTTGATCCCTCGTACTAATCTGCATCAATGAAACAATACCATAATATGTTCTATAATCATGATGCTCTAGATCAATAGCGATGGCATCGGCCTTTCTAAGGCCAATCAACATTTCATTTAACGTCGTAATGTTATCAACCCAAATACAATCTGTATTCTCCCAGTCCTGGAACATCTGAGGTTCTGATTTCTCTAAGATTCCATCATTATAATCTTGATTCAGAATTTCATATTTATATGGATGTTCATAATAACTCATTCCAGCACTGTCTTGTTGTAGCTCGGTGAGCTCTTCTAATGGTTTGATTCCATTTGGTTTTGTAGTCAACAGAGGTCTGAAGGGATGGGATTCTGTGTTGTCAACTTTAGTTTTAAAATTTACCTGCGGTTTCTCTATTTTGGTACCATGCGAGTTGATCATTGCCGTTGAATCGTCTAGGTATGTGACTCGACTAGTTTCTTCATTTTGATTTTGACCTTTCTTCAATTGATCAAATGCAATATCGGCTCTTTCTAAATAATTGTCCACAAGGTTACTTAAAACAGACCAAGAGTCTTTGATTGTATCTTTCTCAATTGTAGCGTCAGAGCCAGATGCAGACACAACTTCATTGATCAACTCCAATAATTCTTCAGAGTATTCATCAGACTTAGCACCGACGGTCGTCTCAATGTTCTTGTAGAAGTTAATGTCTTTGGCAGCAAGGCCAGAGGCAGCTCTAATGGTTGAAGCTAGTTTCGGGAATATCTCTTCCATGGTCCAGGAGGGTACAGCAGGTTCAGAAGAAACGGATCTATTGGGCACATGAATATAGTCTCTTCATTTCTTTTAGAAAATTTTTATAACAGTTCTTCGCGAAAAGGGAGATGCGATGAGCCGGTTCGGGCACTGGTCCGAAATGTGATAAAATCACACCTCAAAGTTTGTGGATTCTCGAACTAAAGCACTTTTTTACACACGTTATTAAGAAGCTGTTCCTGATGCTAAGAAGAATCCTGACAAGTACTTTATCACCTTTCAGAGGTTTCCGTCTATACTCCTCCAAATTCGACTTTACCCCAGGTCCACCACCACTTCCTAAAGAAGAGCAAGAAGAATTCGAAAGACTGCAAAAGATTGCCAACAGTCAAGCTGCCATTGATGAGTACAATAGCGAAATAAATGATGGTGAGTTCAATAAGGATTTTACCCCAATTTTGAAGAAAAGTGATATTGGTGACTTTTCTCCAGAGTTTTTCAAAACTATTCCTGAATTTGAAGGAGATATTAATCCTAAAACTGGAGAAAGAGGTGGACCAAAGCAAGACCCATTGAGACATGGTGATTACTCATTCAACGGTCGTGTTACTGACTTTTGAGGCGATCGCCTACAGGATGATCCTTATGATGATACGATTTAAGGTATATATAAACATTAATGGATATATGCACACACTCTCTATGTATACTCAGACTTTCAGTGCCCCCAATTGATTATTCAGGTCTTTCAGATTAGACTTGAGGTTATTTTGGGTCATGTCCAACAGCAGTTTACCCTGTCTCAACACAGAGTTCAAATTGTCCCAGTCATAGTCCTCAGATTTATAGCTTTCGGATCTACTTAACTTCATTACTTCATCCTTGATGAGCTTCAAATGTTCATGAAGCTGCTGATTCTTTTTCAATGACTTGTTGAAATTTGAGACCAATGTTGAAATCTCTTTGAACCATTTTTTCTCCTTCCCACTCAAAGGTAGGCCTATATTAGATGTTGATTTCAATAAATCCCCCTTCAGTGTCTCAAACCTTTCGGTGATGTTTTTTTGTCTTTTGATAGCATTTTCGATTGAATCAGTAGTTTTCCTTAGACTATTGAACTTTTCGAAGATTTCATTTGAAACTTTGATCTGGTTGTGAAATTCTTCGTTGATATTCGTTAATCTATAGTTGATTAGAATACCCGATTTGTGGAAGTCCTTTAAACTTTTCAAGATCGAGCTCGTGATTGAGTTTAGCTCAGCTAGGGATGTCTCACCACCTTCAGATAAGATACTCAAATTTGATGGAACATAGAGTTTGAAATTCTTGACATTGGATAAAAAGTTTGATAATTCCTGAGATGTTGACGTATTTAGGATCGGTTTATAACTAGCGGTGACTCCGTCCTCTTTAAGGTTGTCTTGTAAAGATTTTGAATCATCAATTGGCTCTTCAGTGAGCTTTAGAGTTGAATTTGATAAAATAATGCGACTCTTCGTGTTCTTGAGCCCATCATATATCACACCACTTCCACTATAGCTCTGTATGTTCTGAGCCAGTAATTCAACCTCTAAAATGTTCGCCTCATCCAAATGAAAACGGACTTGAGATAAATTTTGGTTACTTTCAATCAACAGCATCTCCGTGCTCAAGGTTGTGATTTGTGTTGGAGACTGAGACAGAGGTTTCACATGACCCAATAACGATAATGTATGACTGGATTTTTCAAGGGGATCATCAACAAACAACTCATTCCATTTCATGGTGAGTTTATGATCAGGTAACAGAACAATAAGCCCGTATTTCAAGAAACTCACAACCAAAAGATCAATCCCGTCAGGTTTGATAGTGACGATATCAGTAGCTTCGTCATCATAAAGACAGTCAGGATAAGGCTGTATTGAAAATGGACCTTGTATTGTGTAGTTATCTCTGAACATGGCATCATCAATTTCTGAAATGCAATGCTTCTGGTTGGCTTCTCTGATCTCAACAGGAGCTAATGGCAGTTGCTTCCAGATTGAATTGGCAAATCTTAGCTGATTGATCGCTAGATCTTTATCAATGTCTGTTTCACCTTCAATTGCCAAATTTAATAATAAAACACTTTCATTGAAAAGTTCTTCAATCTGTTCCTTTGTAGCTGAAATTTCATTAACTGGTAGAAAAGGGTATATCGAGAAAACGTCACCATCCTTATTAGTGATAAATAAAGTAAGTAAACTTGAAAGTTTTCCATCCTGAGATCCAAGAGTAATCGCAACAGGATCCTCAATCGAATTCAATATCAAACCTCTCTTGTTTGAAGATTTCCCGGATAAATTGAAGGACTTCAATGGTTCTGCGAACGAGTAGCCCAAGTCAAATGATCTGACAACGTTATCATTGCATAGAACAATTATATTTGAATCACTTTTAGCTGCCTTATTCCATAGAATGCTTGAAATTCCAACGTTCTTCAACAGAATTGGACCAATGGTATATTGTTTGATGCCTGAAGCGTTCGTGATTTGGGTCCCTAAACTCAAGACCACCAGCTGTGATTCATTATAAACTGCCAAGAGTGTACCATTCGAATTGATCTTGATTCCTTGAATGTCAAATTTGAGGTCAATGTCTAGCAACTGGTAATCATCATCACCGTTGGAGTATCTAATGGACGAGTTGACACCATAGAAGACCTCGCTGTTTCTTATTGCGACTCTATTATGTCTGAGGTCTTTTGACTTTGACTCAAATTCTATGCGACTGAATATTCCAGTGGTGACCATTGTTTGTCTAGGACAGCAGCTGCAGTGAACAGAATGTTCTGATTTCGAAGAAAGATTCTTGTTTACCTCTTTGGCACTTGATTTTTTTATTCGATTTTCCGGGTAACTTTTTACGAGAGGTCACAAACAGAACTAAAATAAATATGTACAGGCGTGTATTTTTCATTATAAAACAGTGGCGTATTCTGGAGAGAAAGATGCATAAGTGCTCATGAGTGTGTGCCCCAAATAATGATGTGATGTTGAATGTGGTCTTCTCTTATTTCATTTGTGCAACGAAGTTGTTCATTTTGATCTTCTTCTTATTACTCAGTCTCATTTCTTTCTTTGCCTTCTTGATTGGATCTTCCGCAAGTTTGGCAGATTGGTATTCTTTATCATAGACTTTCCATAGCCATTCTGGGTATTCTGAATCCTCTAGAGCGACTGGTTCCGGGCCACTCTTCTTGATTTTTAAGTTCAATGGAGTACCAGCTTTACATGATGATTGAGGGGGCTCGACCTTTTTGGTCTCGTTCCTTAGATATGAGAAGGAGGAGAATGCTCTTTGCGAGTTTCTTATGACCACACCACTTGATCTTAGCATGTTTTGTGTTTGATGTGATATATCAAAGACTGGTGTTGTAAGACAAAGATCGCTGCTGTTGAACCATGAGTTTTTCAAAAACTTTTCAGTTACCCGGTGACTGCGAATCCTGATGGAGACTTCGACAAACCTATTTGCACGTATCTATCACAAAGTGAATATGTGTAGTGTGTAGTCTATCTGTTCATCTGGTCAGTAAGTCATAAATGAATCGATTGACGAACTATTGAAACTCATATTTGTGGTGTCAAACTTTGATTTTGTACTTGCCCGCCAAAGAAGGAAAGGTTATGATGGTCAAAATAAATATTTATAAGATGTGACAGACTGCATAATCGTCAACTCTTCTACTTCTTGTTCGAGAATATGCTCGACATCTGCCGATTGAACACACCTTAAAGATCCCCCATGAGTTCTTCAGTTCGAGTTTGTAAGTTTATCAAGCTTTGGTGTCACGAAGGATGCGAATACTAACCGCCTTTTCAGCCAACTTGCCCAAGGGAGCAGATCAAGACACGATCCACTCATTGTTTTTGTGCTTTGGAAATATCCTCAATCTCCACACAGATCACAATCATGTTGATATTCAGTTCCAAGAGATTGAAGATGCTACTGCCGCGCTAGAAAACATGAGAGGGTTCAAGCTTCATGATAGATATTTGCAAGTTAGTAAAATCGGTGAATTCAACCCGGTCGATAGCCTTCATGATCATAAACCAGTGTGGGATCAAGGAGATGCTGAGAAGTAATGAAAATGAGGCGCCAAGAGTTTGAAGCAGGGGAGTCAAAGAACTCCCTAATAAACTGGATCGATATGGGGCGAAAATATTGGATTGCACTATCAGTTCACGATTATGTTCAAAAATTCTACAATAATGATTAATGACTCAAAGAACTGTAATAGCAATATATAACAGATATAAAAATATTGAAACCCAGTAACCCATTTTGGAACCGTTTAAGCAGACTGTCTTCTTATTGGAGTTGTCTTTTCGCTGGCTAAAGTTTTCTCGAACAGTGCGATCATCTGTATTGTAAACAGTGGTAAATTACACAAGATCAAATTTTATCAAAGTATAATTAATAGGTGCGCAGGATGATGCTGGGTTCTTCTGGAAGCACTTCCCTAATCTTCTACTGATTAGGTTCGAGGTGTTCAAATAATAAACCTAAAAGCCGTGGTAATAATAATGTGATGGTTATTATTTATACAGCACAACAATCAGAAATCATCTTGTTCTGGTTCCTCGATCTCTCTCACCACACATTCATTCAATTCTTCAATGTCTTCAACGTCTTCAAAACTTGTCCCAGAAATGACTTCATACTTCAATATCTCCAACACTGGTAAACTCCTTGCTTTAATTTTTCTGACTGGCCCATCAGGTGCTGATTCAAACTCCCTCAAATGCTGACCAACTTCGTCGGAGATGGTAACTTCTGGAATACCAGACACATAAAGCTCTTCCAAATTCGGACATCCTCCAATAACAACCTTTGTTGTGTAATCAGCATAATCATCAGGGATATCAAAATCTTCAATTGACAATATCTTCAAATTACTTAAATCCATTCCAATGACAACAGTGGTATTATCATCTAATGGCATAAAATCAAATGCCAACTCTTCCAAATCCTTCAAGTCCCATTGGAAGTTAGAGGGTAACAATGAACACTCACCAAAAAAATCTCCACTCAATGTGAGTTTCTTCAAATTGTTAAATTTGGCTGGTTTCACAGTATGAATAACTTTATCCATTGTATTATCAAGGGTCAATGATTCAACATTTGGGAAATAAACTGGAACGGAATCAACATAAGATGATTCAAAGTCAACCATTAAGGAGAGGCTCAAGGACTTAAGATTCGGAATGTTTTTAAACTTAGGTAATTCATCACATGTGTTGTAAACTGACATATCCAAAGTCACCAACTTATCAAATGTGGTTGATTCAAATATTGAGAAATCCATCTTGTCATAAATGTCTAACTTTAATTTCTGAATGTTGCATGAGATCTCATTGAACTTCAGGACTTCATGACAGTTGAAGTTAAACCAATTGCCTGCATTCTGGAGAAATGATAATGATTCTGCAGTTACATTGGTAAGCAAAGGAGCAGGATCTGTTCTACCTCTTTCATTGATGATATTGAAAAATCTAAGAATATTCAATTTTGGAGCTTCAATGCTCTTGATTTCAGGAAATGGAAAATTTGGATTAACCAATAATACTATTTCTTCCAACGCCTTGAATTTAACATTTTCAAAAATAGGTGCTTGATTTTGACCATCATCAGAATCTTTGAAGAAGAACTCAACTCTCTTCAACTTGTCAAATGTAATGTTCTTGAAACCATGAATATGTTTGAACGATGCAGTGTCCAGGTTCTTGAAATTCAGGTCACTCAAAGTGTACCTTCTTTCACTAACGATATCTAAATCATCATCGTACTCAGTATATTCCTCCCCTGTGAAACTAATAGTTGTTGTTTCAAACTGTGTCAAATTTTATTAAATCTCCTTGTCAAAAACTTTAAAAATATCATTGGTGCACTCCGTAATGAACAATTTTTCTAACTTGGGTGCATAAAGCTTATGATCAACGTTGATTCTATTAATCTGTTCCAAGTAGATGATTTTGGCTTTGCCCAACTTCAGTCTCTCAAAATCCAGAACATCTGCAGTGTTTGGGTTTTGTGTCAAACTAACAACACTATTCTCGGCATCTGGTAAAATGATAGTCATATTCTTAACGCTCTTGTAGAACGTTCCAAATGGGTGTAACAGTGAATATTCAGAGGTCTCTGGATCATCGTAGGATAACTTATCACCCAAAATGACCAAAATACCATGAACATTACCAAACTTCTTCACAAAAGAATCATGGTCTAATTTCTCCCAGTGAATAACTTCAATAAGATAGATCTTTGAGTCATTAATGATGGCAAAATCCTCCAGTTTCTCACTTCTGATATCACCCTGCTCATTGAATGATTGGAAATACTTCAGCTCTTCGTCATGGTCAGTGATGATGTTGAAGTATTCTCTGACTGATGATCTGTATTCGGGGATGTTTAGCAATGATAGTAGGGTCTCTGAATCAGTGAATTGTGTGATTTTGGCTAGCAATTCAGTGGGAAGTTGCGGCATTACTTAGTGTCTCCTGAACGGCTTGAAGTAGCGGTGAGTGCCTTCCAGGAGTCACAATTCATAGTTGGTAACTTTCTGTAGTTCTTGTCCGAGGCGGAAACTTCGGTATTAAAATCTCAGTTTGGATTTCTGATCATCGAATCGAATAAGGGACTGCCGATCAGAAGAACGCCCTTGCATGCTTGTCACAAGTATCGATAAAGCAATACTGAAAAACTGTCAAATACAGTTTTTGGGATGCTGCTGCTCTAATTTATCAACTTTGTCAGCAATAAAGACCCCTTGAGTTTCATCATCACTATGGGCTCGACTTTCTTACTTCTACCGTTAGCCACATAAATCGAGTTCCTTTTCCATAGACATGTGGAAAACTGTGAATAACAGACAAGATAGACACATCATCAAAGCACCTAAAGTTATAAAATAAACTTCATGAGTGATCAAGTAACCCAGTTCAACTACCCTGTAAATAAATTTAACATAGACCCAAAAGGCACCAACAACGACAATTAATGAGAAGCATTTGAATATATTCTCTACGGTCTGGATTCAGTAATAGAAGGGCCAAGTTATAATCACAGAGAGTGTGTTGAGTTTGGACTTCATCTCCCTTGGTTCTGTGTTTGTCTTACCACACCTTTCACATATCTAAACCGTTCAAGATCACGAAGTTTGGTGTGAATAAAGAAGATCCAATAACATCTACAGTCAGAGATACACTACTCACAGCAAACAGTCAAAAGGGGTATCGTATTAATTAAACTATTGTACAAGCTCAACCAGGAACTAGATGGTACTGGCGGTCAAAAGAAGGTGAAGATAGGAAGGACTTGTGGGTCTTGAGGGTTTTCGATGGATAAAAAAAAGGATAAAGGAGAGTGGAGGAGAACATCAGGCATGAAAATCATAAGGAACTAACTAGAAAATTGAACGGATTCAAGTCATTACACCAATCAAAACACAACAATCATTCATTAGTAGCCCTCATTAAACTCTTGGCCCATTGTCTGGAAATCACTGAAGCTTTCATGAACTTCTTTGAAGCATATTTCTTGAAGAACTCCTCATGAACGACAGGACTCACTAAATATTGTAAATATAATTGAACCACTGGAGCTAAATCATTTTCAAGAACATCACCTGAATAATGGATAAGATTCCCATTCCATTCGTCTTTACCTAACATCTTTCTTGATAGGTACATTGAAGCAGCAGCACATAATGATGGTTTTATACCGATGAATGTATGATCCATTATAGAAATTTCTAACAGGTATTTCCCTATTGTTCTGGTATTAACATCATAATCATCGGCCTTGGAAATTCTTCTTAGGAAGTTCATTGGATTTGGATAACTTAGATCAAAGTTCAAAATCTCAAGAATAAACTTTTCAGCAGCTAGGATTTCCTCTGTTGTTGATCCACTTTCATTTGCAAAGTTTGACACACTCGGTGAATAAATCTCTTCGTATTTGGAAGCAATGAATAAAGAAGCTGTTCCTAACAATTGTAACCTGTTGACTTGGACAATCTCTCTAGATAGGAATCTATCCATGATGTTAATAGCAACAAATAAGGTTTCTGGTAATAATCTAAATTTTGTATGAACTTCATTCATCCAATCGACCAATTGATCTCTCATGTTATAAGTGATGTATGTTTGTTTTGATAAATAATCATGGGATGGTAATGTTTTGATCTCCAATTGATACATGTACTCAAAGATCTCAACAACGTATTCACTGACCATTAACGGATCATCAAAATCTTCTTCATCGAGATCTTCCCATTCATACTCAACTTTCTTAGATTTCTTGTAGGATGCCTCCAAACTATGAGAACTAGCGGCTCTCTTCATGGCAGATCTAGTAACTTGCTGCTCACCAGCTTCATCTTCTTTTATTACATTAGTGGTTGTTTGTAGTGGCCTTTCCTGTCTTGATTGTGGTTTAGGAACATTACCGGTAGAGGCACCAGCAGCTTGACCAAGCTTACTATTAGTGACATTCGATAAAGCATTTCTTCTGACAGGTATCTGAGATTTAGTCTTCACAGGGATATTGGCACCAACAATAGGCTTATGTGAAGCGATCTTGTTTTCATCATTGACTGGGACCTGATGTGTAAGTTGGTCCATAGTGGTGGTGGTGTGTGTGTATAAGGGTATGGGCTATGATGAGAATGAGTTGAATGAATGAACTCGTCTTCTTTGTGTCAGATCAATTGAACCCCTTGTTGAGTAAGCAATAGTGAGCAAATGTAGTAAAGCGAGTGGGAAAAAAGAGGCCAGTGTGTATACCCTTGTTCCAACAGTTTGATCAAACTGAGATTAGTGAGAACCAACGAATGACTATCAGTTCAAAGACTTGATAGATCAAAGGGATAAAGGAAAGAAGGAAGGAAAATGAGATGTGTTCCACAAATCAAGGAAAAAGCAGATCCCTAACTTCTCTGCCTGATATATAAAGAGGCCCTACTCTTTCCAAATCTCTACAAAACCGATCGAAAAAAAATTCAAGAGACTCGCAGTATCAATTTGGACCGGATTGGGCAAAACGTAAACAATAATCGCCTAATCGGGAAAAACCAAAACTTGCACAAACATGAAACGGGATTGCCAGACTCACTAAAATGCACAAAAGCAAAACAAAAGGTGTGGATGTTGTTTCGTAATTTAAGTTAGGAGGATAGATTAAAACAAACGAAGCAACTTGTTTTTTGCCACGTTCAGACTACTTGTATTGATATTGACAAATTGATTTCTTGATAGTGACAATTGGCGTAAATTGGCGAGATCGCTCGAGTAACGGTTTTCGAGAAATCGCCAAATTAAGCGAAGTACCGCATAATCGGCGAAACTTTGTTTTCTTTTTTTGTGTCATAAAATTGGCAGGTTCGACGAAATAGGCAATGGCATGACAAAATGGCAGAAAAACCACAAAAACTTTAGGGCCTCTACGTAAACCACAGAAACATCAGTACAATCATTCAATAATTATTTAGGTATCATTAACATTAATGTACATTCCCACCATTTATATAAACGGGGAAGTAGCTCTCTTAATCATCTGCAAGGATATCAATACCCTCAGCTTCGACCTTTTTAGCCCAATGTCTCGCCAGTATCGACGATTTCATGTATTTCTTGGATGCATACTTCTTGAAGAACTCTTCATGCGCAACAGGCTGTGCCAAATAACTCAATATCAACTCAACAACATGTTTCATATCATTAGGTGCATAACCACCTGAGTAATGTATCAGAGTACCATTCCATTCTGACCTTCCCAACATCTTTCTTGAGACAAACATGGCAGCAGCAGCACATAGCGAGGGTTTCAATCCAATGAATCTATGGTCCATGATAGAGATCTCTAAAAGATATTTCCCTATGGTTCTTGTCTCAATATCATAATCATCTGCTTTTGAAATTCTTCTTAAGAAATTCATTGGGTTTGGATAACTTAGATCAAATTGTAAAACTTGTAGTATATATCTTTCTGCATTCAAAATTTCTTCTTCTGTATAACCACCATCAGTAACATATGAATAATTCTTTACACTTGGGGAATAAACTTCCTCATATTTAGCAGCAATAAATAATGCGCCAGTGGCTAACAATTGTAATTTATCAACTTGCACCATCTCTTTCGACATAAATCTGTCCATTAAATTGATGGCTAAGAATAAAGTTTCTGGCAATAGTCTGAACCTCAGATGTACCTCAACAATCCAGTCAACCAAAATAGATCTCATTTTTGGTTTCAAATTAGTCTGCCATGTCAAGTACTTTGGATCTGGAGCTGTCTTGATTTCTAGTTCTGATAGATATTCGAATATTTCAGTAGTATATTCGCTTACCATCAGTGGATCATCTATATCATCAACATCAAGGTCTTCCCATTCATACTCTTTCTTTGCTTTCTTCGCCTCTGGAGCGTGCGTTTTCTCTACCAGATTCGTAGATGATTCCGTGGCTGCTCTTTTCAAAGGAAGTCTATTGGGCTGCTCTTCAACATTGATAGACTGCTGTGGTTTCTGCTGTAATTGAATCTGACTGTCTGAATTACTCTGCACTGGAAATGAAGTGGTATTAGTTAAATTGGATAATGCTGGCCTCTGATGTGTTGGAATCTTTGTGGTTGCAGTGGTTGAAGATTTCACGTTCTTATGCAGTGTGTTTGTGGATTTCTCAACAATGCTCGGGATTTTAGATCTCTTCTGGATGTTATTCTCATCCTGGACAGGTACAACGTTCTCTGTGGACATGCTGGGTGTGGGTATACTGTGATAAATCTGAAATGAGTTGTGTAAGAGTTTGTGTAAAAATTCTCTTTCCAATGACGGGTGTCCTAAAGAAGTGCGAAAGCTGTGAGTGTTGATTAAAGAATGAGCCAAATTAAAACGAGTGAAAGCAACTAAGACCTGTGTGGGTGGGTGTGAAGCAGGTAATTTTGGTTATTATTGTGGTTCAAACAACTGTTTAAAGAAATGTGGGTTCTTGGTGTGGTTTTATTAAATCTTTGTGCAAAAATTGTGGGTCAAAAACGAAAAAAGAAAAACGCAGAATGCTGGACGTGATTATTGTGGCCAACAGAGTTGAGATTCTTGGGATGATAATAAACCAATCAGTTCGTGTTCAAAGAAAAGATTCAAAAGGTGAATTTGGCGCTGAAATTCGATACTAAACAGGAAAACAACAAAAATTCGAATTAAAAAAAGTTACGCGTTTGGAATGTTTGTCAAATCTTACATAACATCTTAGTCATCAAGGGTCTATCGGATTCAACTCGGATTTATCTAGACCTTTTTTGATTTTATCTTCAGTCAGGAACTTTTCTTTGTTGACACCCAAACAATCATAGAATACCATATAATTCGCCATGGCTGAAGTCCGAATCCTCTCGCACATGAACAAGGACCATGCATTGTCCATTGAAGACTACCTTGTTGTCTACGGGAAGGTCTACTTGGGCCACAAAATATCAAACATCAAAATGTCCGAAATCACCACAGACCATATGACAATCTCATTCAAGCATGAAGATATTGAATTCGATGTGACCAAAGTCATTCCATTTGAGCCACCTTTGAAAGATTTGTCAGAAGCTAGAGTCAGATTAGTTGAGATGGCCAAGTTTGCTGCTAATGAAAGAGGTTTAGCTCATTTCCAAATCAAAGATTACAAGTATCCATCAATCAAGAATTGGTTATTGATATTTTTAATTTATCTACCAGCGGTAGTATTCTTCGTTCCAGAGTTACTAAGAACTCCATTTGTTTCAAAGTACTTGTCATCTTCCAATGTGCAGTTCTTACACAAATATGGTATTCACATCGTCTATTTGACCATTTTCATCCATTCTTTGGAAGCGTATTTCTTTTTAGAGCCTAAATTGGAGAAGTACAGAGTTCCAACAGAATTTAAGATTGAATGGTACGTTTCTACTATCGTTGAAGGATATCCAGCTATCAAAAGATTGAACCAATTGATTGAAGAGCATAACCATTGATGATTGTCCTTTGTATATTTGGAAACAGTGCTTCTTTGAAACGTATATGTAATAATGACAATTTTGTGTGTGTGAATCACAATCCTTTAGAGAGGATACTGGTTTTCTCTTAGTCTTATGGGTTGATGCTACAGATCAATAGCACCATTCATTAATGTACATGCCATGTTGTGACACAAATCCGAACAAAAAATCGGGGCATAATAAAAAAATCAACGCATTTTCTGATTACACAATTGCACCACTGCACCACTTCTTCTAGATACACAAATCTACACAGCTCAGCAAGTTTGAGCATCCATATATCAATTGGAAGTAGAACTCGGCATGAAATCAGTCGCAGTCGTCGGAGCAGGTCTAGTTGGGTCCCTTGCTGCTTTGGGATTCGTCAAAAGAGGCTATAAGGTGACTCTGTATGAGTTGAGAAGCGGTAAGTTAGGAGGTGAAAGATCGTTAAGATTGGTTACTCTCTCCAATGGGGCTTTGTGATGGTTGAATGTTCTGATACTAACTGGAATTCAGATCCACGTACCTCGAAAGATAAGAACCTCCGCAGTATCAATCTTGCCGTTTCTGGTCGTGGTATCAATGCATTGGACTATGTTGATCCTGCAATCAAAGAGAGAGTTCTTGAGAAGGTTATCCCCATGAAAGGTAGAATGATCCATAAACTTGATGGAAGCTTGGAGAGTCAATTGTATGATTTGGAAGGAAGAAGTATAAAGTCCATTGATCGTTCATACTTGAACGAATTGTTATTGGATGAAGTGGAGGATTTGGGAATCACTGTCAAGTTTGGTCAGAAGTTGAACAAAATGGATTTGAGAGGTGACAAAGCTGTTCTTTACTTTGAACACAGTGATAATGGTGACATTGTTAAATATGAGCATGATTTTGTTGTTGGTGCAGATGGAAGTTTCTCTAAAGTAAGATCTGAATTACAAAAATACATCAGAATGGATTATTCTCAAGAATATGTCGACTGTGCTTATTTGGAATTGAGTATTGGAAGTGATGTAGATAATGGGTTCAAACTCGATAAGAATCACTTGCATATCTGGCCTAGACATAATTTCATGTTGATTGCATTACCTAATCTTGATGGATCCTTCACTTCAACATTCTTTGCTCCGTGGTCATTGATAGAGTCATTAAATAATGACAAGCAGGTGTTAGAATTTTTCCATAGAGAGTTCCCAGATGCAGTTGACTTGATCACAGAGAAGAAAATACTTTATGCCTTCCACAATCATCCAAGAGGGAAGTTATTGAGTTTGAAGTGCAGCAGCTATCATTATGAGAACAAGGCCATAATAATTGGAGATGCTGCACATGCTATGGTTCCATTCTATGGGCAGGGAATGAACTGTGGTTTTGAAGATGTGTACCAACTACTGTCTATAATTGAGAAGAACAATGATGATTTGAAAACCAGCTTCAAGGAATATAGTGAGACCAGACATGAGGACTTATCTGCTATTATTGATTTGGCCTTAGAGAACTACAAAGAGATGTCACATAAAGTCACTTCCAAACTCTTTTTGCTCAAGAAGTCCATTGATTTTATGCTCACAAGACTGTTAAAGGACAACTGGTTACCGTTATACACAATGGTTTCGTTTAGAAGTGATATCAGCTACAGTAAAGCAGTTAAGACGGTTGCAAGACAGGAGAAAATCTTGAAAACGTTGACCAGGGTCACAGCAGGTATCATAACGGCTGGTCTTTTGGGTCTCGTTAGATTCTTTCACAGAAAGAGCACATGATTTAAGTTTGATGGAATATGATAAAGGTTTATTCTGATTACGTAAACATATTTCGTATTTCGATTTCGTCCGATAACAAAAAAACTCAATTCAAAAGACTTACCAACCTCAATAAACAAACACCAGAAGTTCCCACTTGAAGGGACACTTTACCCTTTTACACGCTTCCCGAGGTCATGGCCACGCAGAAAGTTGAAGGCCCGCAGCCGCTGCGCCCGCTGAACGCCGACATAAGGCACGGGTTCGAGATGGACCAACAGTACATGGAGTTCCTTGCAAGCAATTACTTCCTCTACTTTGATGATAAGAGACACCACACAAACGGGAATCCCATCACCGAGGGGGAGAAGGCACATAAGAACGATTACTACCAGCCAATTGTCGACTGGAAAATCATGAAGGACCGCCAGAAAACAGTGAGTGCCGCTATTGTGCTCTGTTTGAATATTGGAGTGGATCCTCCAGATGTTATCAAGACACACCCCTGTGCTAAGACTGAGGCATGGATCGATCCACTGTCGTTCAATGATACAAAAAAATCAATTGAAGCCATAGGGAAGAACCTACAGAGTCAGTACGAAGCATTGTCCATGAAGACTAGATATAAACAATCATTGGATCCTTGTGTTGAAGATGTGAAGAGGTTTTGCAATGCATTGAGAAGAAATGCTAAAGATGAAAGAATATTGTTCCATTACAATGGTCATGGTGTTCCTCAACCGACCCAGAGTGGTGAAATCTGGGTCTTCAACCGTGGTTACACGCAATATATTCCGATCTCATTGTATGACTTACAAACTTGGTTAGGTGCTCCATGCATTTATGTTTATGACTGTAATGGTGCTGGTAATATTGTCAATAACTTCAAAAAGTTTGTTCAAAAGAGAATAGATGACGATAATGATGGAAACCATGATAATCTGGCCCCATCCCCAACGTCTGCATACATCGATTGTATCCAATTAGCAGCATGCAAATCGAATGAACTATTACCAATGGACCCTGATCTGCCGGCTGATCTGTTCACTTGTTGTTTGACCTGTTCAATAGATATAAGTATCAAATGGTTTATCATGCAATCACCAATCAAATCAAGTTATTATGCCCCATTATTAGATCTAGCTAAGAGCTCACCTAATGGTAACATTGTCATTCCAGGGAAGCTAACAGATCGTCGTACCCCATTGGGTGAATTGAATTGGATATTCACTGCTATTACAGATACCATTGCATGGACTTCATTGCCTAGACCTTTATTCAAGAGATTGTTCAGACAGGATCTAATGGTTGCAGCATTATTCAGAAACTTCTTGTTAGCCAAAAGAATCATGCCTACCTATGGTTGCCATCCAATTTCAGATCCGCCTTTACCTGATATTCAATTTCATTCAATGTGGGAATCATGGGATCTAGCAATTGATCAAGTGCTAACTCAAATGCTCAAAAATCTGAATAATGAACCATCAACCATCGCTTCATTGCAGCCTGTTCCATCACAGACACAACCGCTACCACAACAACAGCAGTATCCCCAACCGAATGGCTCAGCAAACTCTCATTCAACCACTAACGGGACAGTAACACAGACACTCACATCGGCACCCGAAAATGGTCACGTTGTATCATTGCCATCAACTGTTGTTCCTTCAGCAGACTTGAACATTCAAAACTATCAGCATTCTACATTCTTCGAACAACATTTAACTGCATTCGAACTATGGCTGAAATATGGTTCTAATTCAAGACAGCCACCTGAACAATTGCCTATTGTTTTACAGGTTTTGTTATCACAGGTTCATAGAGTCAGAGCATTGGTTTTGTTATCCAGATTCTTAGATTTGGGTCCATGGGCTGTTTATTTAGCATTATCTATTGGTATTTTCCCATATATTTTGAAACTTTTACAGAGTCCTTCTCCTGATTTGAAACCAGTGCTGGTCTTTATTTGGGCACGAATCATGGCTGTTGATTATAAGAACACGCAACAAGAACTTGTTAAAGATAAAGGATATAATTACTTTTTGGAAATGTTAAATCCTAAAGATAATTCAGATTTGTCAAATAACGATCATAAAGCTCTATGTACTTTGATACTCAGTCTTTTTGTCCGTGGGTTCAAGAATGGTCAAAGGCTATGCTTTACTCCAGATTTGATCAATAAGTTATTGGAATATGTTGAGCATTCTGAAAATCCTCTCTTACGACAATGGTGTGTTTTACTGATCTCGCAAATCTGGAATAAGAATCTTGATATCAAGTTTGTGTGTTATAAAGAAGGATTTCTTGATAGATTACTGAAACAAGTTAATGATCCTATTCCAGAAGTCAGAACGTCTGTTGTTTTAGCATTAACCAATTTCTTGCCTGAAGCTGATTGTGAAGAAGAAGATTTGAAACAAGAAACAAACATTACATTGCCTATAATATCTCTCGCTAATGACGCCAGTCCATCGGTTAGAAAAGAAGTCCTGATATTTTTCTCAAAAATTGTGAAGAAAAGAATTAACAATTTCATCGTTTTAGCATTCAATGAACTATATTATGAATTATCCAACGTTATTGATTTGAATATTGATACTAAACAAAATATCGGTTATGGATCTTTGTACCATTTGATTTGGAAGACTGTTTTACTGTTATCTTGTGATGGGCATCCACAGATTCGTATTTTTGCTGAAAAGATTATCGATTTTGTGTTATTAGAACTAAAGGATGGTCCTTTACAAGAGTCTGTTATTGAAATGGAGAACGTTTTGTTACAAAGTAACCAAAAGAACAATTATTCAAATGGAACAAACCTGGTCGGAAATCAACAACTACAGCAACAGAATGGACAAAAGAAAACAACATTACCAAGACCTGTTAATATCAATGGCAATAACACAAATGGTGAAATTCCAAGAAGATCAATTACATCAAATGAGAACTCAAGAACTGATTCACCAAGATCAGTATCATCTGGTTATTCTCTGCTGAAGAGAACCATTTCGTTATCTAATCTATTGTTCAATTGGAATAAAGAAGAAACTTCGAATGATGATTCCAATAACAACCAAAACCAAAAC
Source organism: Komagataea qinlingensis (assembly GCA_030563005.1). NCBI lineage: Eukaryota > Fungi > Ascomycota > Saccharomycetes > Phaffomycetales > Wickerhamomycetaceae > Komagataea > Komagataea qinlingensis. Next base: position 153,013 of record JAKUAP010000017.1, read on the forward strand.
CAAAAGCAGAAACTGTTGTCTAATCCATATGGTGTCGTTCCAACTCCAAAGACTGCAAGATTCAATTCTGATGAATTGAAAGAAGAATATCCTGAATTACCATTAGCTTCTGAGTTCTTTGATTACAGTGTTGAGTATTTCCAAGAACCACAAATGAGGAAGAATGAAGTTGATGAACCAGGTAGTTTAGAATACACACAACGTATTTGGAGAAGAAACAGAAATGAAGCGATTATTAATGAAACTCAACCACAGAAGAATTTATCATTACGTGGTGATTGGAAAACCAATATTGGGGTTTTAAATAATAAAACACAACCAAAGATTTTGAAATTCTCACAATTTGAGAAATATTTGATCACTTCCGATGATCGTGATAATATCACTTGTTTCAATTGGGAAGAGAAGAAACAGTTGTCTAGATTCTCCAATGCTAATAAATTTGGTACAAAGATCACGGATTTGAAGCTATTGAATGAGGATGATTTGCCCCTATTGTTAACAGGTACTTCTGATGGTGTTGTTAAGATCTTCAAAGATTTCCAGTCTACTGATGATTCAAGATTGGTTACTTCATGGAGAGCTTTGACTGATTTATTATTAACGCCAAGATCTACCGGTTTGATAACAGAATGGCAACAAAGTAGAGGTTCTTTGTTAGCTACTGGTGATGTTAAAATTATTAGAATCTGGGATGCACCAAGAGAGTTATGTGTTGTTGATATTCCTGCTAGATCGTCAAGTTCAATCACTTCTTTAACTTCTGACCAAGTCGCAGGTAATATTTTCGTTGGTGGGTTTGGTGATGGTACTATTAGAGTCTATGATCGTAGATTAGATCCTAGAGATTCAATGGTTAAATTATGGAAAAATCCAAATAATGAAAGATCATGGATTCAGAATCTTCATATGCAAAGAGGTGGTTATAGAGAATTGGTTAGTGGATCTACAAACTCTGTTGTTAATTTATGGGATATCAGATTGGAAGAACCTGTCGTTACCTATAAGTCTGATGAAAAAAGTACCACAACGAGCATTCAAATTCATGAACATGCTCCTGTTATTGCCACTGGTTCCAAAATGATCAAGATATGGACTACGTCTGGTGATTTATTGACGTCCTTCAAAAACTACAGTGCTACTGGTTTCAGTGCTACTGGCTTACCAAACAGAACCCCATTTATTTCATCATTGGCATTCCATCCACATAATATGATGATTGCTGCTAACAATACTCATGATCCATACATCAGTATTTATAGATGTACTGAGTCCTTGAATAATGATTATTTATAACTTAATTAATGTTTTATAGTAATGAATTATATTTACATATAGTAAATCTTTTAACACTTTTATGAGCTATGTAATGTACAATGATTAAGCAAATGCAACTCTCTTCTTCTTTGGTTTGGCTTCTTCTGCAGCAATATCGTCTGCGGAAAACTTGGCTCTCTTACGTCTATCATTTCTAGCCTTAGCGGCTTTGTTCTTGATCTCTTGTTTCTTATCCTCTAGTTTGTTCTTCTTAGCTTCTTCTTTCTTTTCAATTTCTTGACGTTTCAATTCTCTCAACTCTTCTAACTTCTGTGATTTTTCTAGCTTGGACATATCTCTCTTCTCGTCACCAAGAATAACCTGACTGATGATTCTATTTATTTGAACAGGATCTTCTGGATTTTCATTGATGAACTTCTTACCTTTCTTACCTCTTGGTCTCTTCGCACCTGGAATGATGGCCTTGTTTAAAACAGGTAAATCTAGATCTTTCTCATCATACTTCTTTGGCTCTTTCTTCTTACCATAAAGCCTTATACTTCTTTGCTCTTTCTTGACTTCACCCTTCTTTGGTTTTCTAACTCTTGATCTTTCTGTCTGCTTGGTTTCGAAACCTAACCTGTTTCTGGCTTCTTTGTCTTTGAAGACTTCAGATTCAATACTCTTTTTACCGTTCTGTTTGGCACTTCTTTTTGCCTGTTTGGACTGTCTTGGGGCCATCCTTATATGGTGAGTAGTGAGGAAATACGATGTCGTTCTTTTGATAATGAACTTGAGTTTAGCATTGATTTTTCGATAAAGGGCACAAAAGAATTTTTAGAAGTGTGCCCGGACCGAAAATGTAGCGATGAGGTTACCCGGTGCATTCGATGCTGCAACTCAATCTACATACATCCTTCCTTATCAGTTCAGTATTACAGTATATATGTCTCCTCCTCTAATTTCTCAAGTAATCTCTCAAGTACCCACTTAATTGATTGGCACCTTGCTCCAAAGCATCTTTTAACACAGCTAAATCATCACCTGTAGTAGCTGAGAAGTCAGAGAAATCAGTATTTCTTCCAGCACCGTTAGGACCTTGAGCGGCCTCATCCTCACCGAAATAACTTGATGATGAAATGGCATTAGATCCACTAAATGCCTGTAATTTAGATCTTGCCTCATTTTGAGCTGTTTCATCCCATGTGTTTCTTCCAAAGAATTGGTCTGAAGAGATGGCTTTTTGACCACCGTATTTGTTCTCCACATCACCAGTGTATTTAGGTAATGCAGCTGCCTTTTGTTTCTTTTCTTGTTCAATGGCATCATTTGCAGTCATACCGAATCCCAATTTGGCGAAACTTGGAGTGATGTTTTCAAGTGATCCAGGTCTTGTGTTTGATGATAATGATAATGATAATGATTTTGGTTTATTGAAACTGGTTTCTTCGTTATATGAAGGTTGAGTGGTAATCGTCTTTGGCTTTATTGTTGTCTTGGAAATGGCTTCGTCATTGTTGACTTCATTTGGATTGTAACCTAATTTGGCAATTTCTTCAGCTTCTTTCTTAGCTAATTTTTGGACTTCATCAAAATCAATTTCAGCAGTGTTAACCTTCTTTGCTGCAATTTTAGACTTTCTTGGACCTGACAAGATACTCGTTTTCTTATTACTAGCTGTGGATTTTCTCAAGATTGTGGATGGCTTCTTGGCTTGAGTGATCGTATTGGTGGTGGTATTTCCAGAATTCAATGGTGTTAAAGGTCTGGAATTAATCGGAGATGGTGAAGATTTCTTTTCCCAGTTAGCAAAGAAATCATCATTTGAATCATTGGTTTCAGTTAATGAAGAACTTGAAGAATCGTCAATATGTTCCAATGTGACCGAATTTGGGAATAATACCTCATCTTTTGCAACTTTATGATCTAAATGAGCTTTGTAGTTTGTTGCAACCTTAGAGGTATATTTCAATTTAGCGTCACCTAACTTGGTTAAATATCTTGATCCACCATTCTTCAAGAAATATTCTTTAGCCTTTTGATTTCCACCTAATTTAAATCTTCTCAATTGCTTTTGACTCCATTTATCCAAATTAGACGACTTCACAAACGTGATATGAACACCCATATTTCTGTGAGTAGCAGAACACTCTAGGCATAACAACACACCGAATGGGATAGAAGTCCATGTAGGATTCTTAGCTTCACAATCAAAACAGATCTTGTTGGATGGATCTCTCTGTAAATTGGCAAAGATGGCATCTCTTTCAGCAGTGGTAGCAATGGTTTCGGCCATGATGTCTTATACTATGTGACTCGACCAGTAAATCAGCAAAAAGTCGTCTAATGAGACTTGATTTGGGGTTTAGTATTTGTTTTCGTGTCTCGTTTTTCCCAAAATATCGAATCAAATCTAAACAGAGCGGGTTTGAAGCGATGGCAATATTTCGGTTCCTGTCCGGGTAACAAACCATTACAAAAACGGGTGGAACACAGCGATAATGAAAAAATATGAAAAGGTCCCTTGGCCCAGTTGGTTAAGGCGTGGTGCTAATAACGCCAAGATCAGCAGTTCGATCCTGCTAGGGACCATTCATTCTTTTTGATACCTTTTTTGACAAGCCTTCTTGCATGAGTGGTTCCATCTACTTCTTACTTGAAGAGAAGGATACTACTGTGGAATGGCTCAAGTTTTTTCCCTTTAGGCAGCCCTAGTTCCATAATAAACATTCTCTGAGCGTATGTTTCGTTTCTCGATTTTAATACCCAAAATCAACCCCAGGACCAGTCACTAGAGATTTCGAAGCCAATGATAGCTACTTTTGTATATCCTTAAAGAGTACGAAGGAATTAAGAAGATTTAAAATCGGGCCATGAATCTTGAGATCTACGTATTAATGTCTTCTAATAAAAGCGTTCTAGTGACAACTTTCATATCTCTTAATGGTATCATTAAATATCCAATTAATCTGAAATTAATGGTGGAATTAGTGAAATTGTTCACTGATGTGCTTGTTCAGCCCTGTTTGAAAGCAGACATACGTTGTGGTCCGGTCTCATCATTTGGTATTCTCCGTTAGCGGAGGTACTCTGTTTTATTTTTAGTGAAGAGGGAAGTCATCTTTCGGTAAATAAAGAACTTAATTTGTCCAATTGGGCTACTTTGTGTCAACAAAAATAAACAAGCTTCTCCGAACTTTCGACAAGATTTCACCAACAATTGACCTGTCTGGCATCTGACAATGAACACGACAGATTTTGTGACCCAATTGTGTGAACTGTGTCCACCAGGATCAAAGAAGCAACCATCGAAATACCAATGCTCGAGATGTTTGAAAAGATATTGTTCTTTGGCGTGTTATAAAAATGCTACTCATGAATCATGTACTGAAAAGTTCTACGAGAAGCAAGTCAAAGAAGAGCTTCAAGGTGGTAATAATGCGATAAACGATAAGGATAAAGTGAAGATGCTGAGGACAGTAGAGAGGTACACTGGTAATGAAGAAGATGGCGAGTGGAAATATCAGACGAATATCAATCTCAAGAAAGTTGAAGAGTCGTTGAACATAGAAAGAAGTGACCTTCATGAAGAGAGCGACAGTGATGATGAGTTTAGCGAGGAGGATCGACAAGAACTATTACAGTTGATTGAAAATTCCACATCTGATGAACTTTTGAGAATGTTGTCACCAGAACAGAGGAAGCGATTCGAGGAAATATTACAACAGTATGATGAAGTAGACTAGTTAATACATTTTTATGGATTCTAATGCCTATATACAAGAATTTATATGTACTATCTTTTTCTTTTTTTATCACATCTCTCATTTCTTTTCATTATTGTCGTCTCTTTTCTCACTTTCATTCAAGAAACTTTGTAATCTCCTTATTGCCCAATTTTGACCAATGAATTTGATATCTGGATCACTCTCACCTTCACTTAATGTATATCTCTTCCAAAATTCATGTTGTTTGAATCTTGGATCTTCTTCTGGGAATCCAGCTTCTAAACGAACTTTATCAACTGCTCTTCTTAAATCAGCGGATAATCTACTTCTCAGTTCTTGTGCCTTCTTACCATTCTTCAACTCTTCGGATAGATCATTTGGACTTGATGAATCCAAGTTCTGCTTCACTAAGTTCAACCATTCTTTTCTATAATTTGCAATGATTTCATCATCAATTGGATCACCAATAGTGACTTTAATTTCAGCACCAAAATTAGAAGGTAAGAATCTTTCAATCATTGATTCTGCTGCTGATTCAGGTGCAATCTTTTCAAATCCATTGGCAAATATAGGAACAATAATTGGTTGTCTTGTTGATTCAAGTACTAATCTAGTGATACCCCATCTGAAATATCTCATTGAGTTATTGAATGGTGTTTGTAATTGTAAGACGAATCCCTCTGGGAAAACATGAAACCAGGATGGTTTAGATCTGATTATTGGTGACATATAGTCTTCTCTGATCTTATGCGCAAGGGGTGTGGATTTCTTAATTTCGTTCTTGTAATTGATCCAAGTCTTTGATGTATCTTCACTACCATCATATATCAAATCTAAAGTATCGTCAGGAGATAAGATTCTAATAGCAGCATCAATTGATCCTTGAAATGGACCACGACCGAATCTCTCAGTACCCAAGATCTTTCCCAAACTGAAGAAATAAGAAGTGAACCCATTAGTGAAACAAACATTACGCGCACCTAATCCCCATCTGATCTGATCGATATCCTTGTAATAACTCCAAGGCAACATCCCCCACATGAATGGATCATCCACAACAGACATATGATTCATCATCGTCATAATCGCACGATTCTCCTCCTTGCTTTTTTTCAAAGCAGTCTCCAATTTCTCAAGACCAACTAACTTTGGATTGTAAAATATGTTCAACATGAGCTTGGAGAATCCAACAGCCACAAGGCAATCGGCACGACTTGCTGCGTTCCACCAGGAGGCAGTGCGCGGATATTGCGACAGGAAATCGTCACCACGTTCAAGGACGTCTCTCAGTGACATTTCTGTGTTATACTGTGGCTGTGCTCAAAACAAGCAGTCGATGGACCAGCTATTGATGATTTAGACAGATGTTCGCAAGGGTAAATAAATATATATCACATTCAGAAAAAGAAAACGTGAGAAAAAAAAAGGTATTATGTAATGCTCATCGGTTACCCAATACGGTAATTGCCTAATGCGGCCCTTTTTGGGTCTTTGTTTGTGTTTTCAAATTAATGGTTTCTGTCCAACATGCGCTCTCAATAAATGGAAGGCCATCAACAATGGAGAGATACACGAATTTCAGAGACAAGGCCACGGGAATCTCCCCATTCATGCCAGTGACACAAACGAATGTCATTGGTGTTTCTGAATCTCCGGTTCAACAATTCATCAAATCTAGTAAATTAGATGTCATAACAGGTGCATTAGTGGTGTTATTCAAGACGATATTATTAATCCCATTATTACCGCTATGGTTTGTTTTAATATCTATTGTGGGTGTCAGTAAACTAACGCTGTTGAATAGATGGATTAGCTATGTTGTGGGTTTGAGTGGGTATGAATTAACCATAGAGAACCTAAAGAGTAAGAAATTACAAAGAAGTGGATTTTACCCAAAGAAGAATGAGGTTTATTTTGTTAATTTCTCAAGTTTGTTGGATTTAGTGATTTTGGTTTTGATTTCGTTGGATGAATTTGTGATTTTAATTCCTGATAATAGTGGTGATTTGAAAGAGGTGTCTAAACTTGAATTGTTGAATAAGAGTGTGGCTGGGGTTGATATTAGTTTTGAAAACACGAAATTAAAATATTCAGATCTGAAGAACAAGGTGATTTACATCTTAGCTGAAGGTACCACGTCCAACGGTAAGGCAATCCTTCCATTCTTGTTAACTCAAACAAAATTTGATTCTTTCTTGACTGGTTTGAAGGATGCTAATGTATCCACTGAGAAGATCAAAAGTATAGGTATCAAATACTATCCATCGACATTAGTCACACCATTGAAATCAACTGTCTTTGAATACCTATATAAACTAATGACTCACTTATCATTCAGTTCTAAAATTAGGGTCAATAGCGTCAATGAAGTCAATCCATTAGAGAATTCGTTAGTGAAGATAAGAACATCATTCACAAACAATGGTAAATTCAAACTTGTTGGCGATGACTTCAATATTTCTTTGAAGAAAAAATTCATTGAAACTTTCAGAAAGAAATAGTGTATTATTACTACAATATAATATCAACATAAATAAAATGCGTCATTTTTATGAACCTAATAATACTGTCTCTCTCCATTCCCATCATTACTGTTGGCACGTCTTGCTATGTATGGGATCCATATCTTCTCACCATCAGATACTGGAACTGGTCTTCCTGTAGGTAGGTAATTCATATATAGCTCATCGGATGTTAACACCGTATCGAACTTCAAATTGTTATTATCGATAGTGTATTTGATTTGCAGGATCTGAAGTAATGGGAGAAGTTGAAGTGTTGATTGTTGGAGTGGTGGAGTTTGTTGAAATAATGAAATTAACTTTTGATTTGGTTTTAATGGTTTCTTGGCGGATGATGAGGATTTTTGTTTTGTTGATGAGGATGAAGGAGTATTAATCCTTTGTTTGAGTGAAAGGAATTTCTTCTTGAATTTATTGGTATCTTCACTATTTGCAAATTCATCATTCAAATCATCATCTTGACCTTTTACTTTCTTAGAGGTGACATTTTCAATTGCAATATTAAGGAATCCTAAACTCTTACCAACTTCATCAACTTTGTAACTCTCTAGAGATGAGAAAGTACCAATATACGCTTTATTCAAACTTGATATACTTCCAAGGAAATTCAACCATTTTGTAGAATCATTGGTTGATGATTGAGATTTCAAGTTGTTGATCATTAGTTTCAGTTGATCTCTCACATAAATAGAGATACGTGATAATGTAGAATAATTCAATGATTTGTTTAAAGTGATGTCATATTCTTGGTTTTTTAATGACCAGATAGCTTTTGATAAGAATGTCAACTGGATAGAGACTGAGATCAAAGATTCAAGGAAATTAATGAAATCTGATGATGTTTCATATAGTGATTCAGCTGCCTGGAATCCAGAATGATTCTGTTTCAAAAAATTTAGAAATTCATTTGATGTCTTGTATAACTTGAATGAATTCATCCATATCTGAAGTGAATCTTTCTCAGTAATATCATTCCGACTCACGTCGTTCAATACTCTGCTAAGAATCTCTGAACTTCTTGATATATAACTGTAGATCAAGTTCACCAACACAATAATAATCTCATCTGATAATTTCCAATCAAAAGGACCCTTCTTTTTAGTTATTGGTAAATTCCAAGGGATTGTATCATTTAAGATAACACGATGGCTGAATTTCAAGACTTCTTTATACTGAATATCTTCAGCATTTACTATGGTGGAGTAAATGAGGTTCAGATACTCTTCCAAATTGGATATCAACAATGTAGTGTTTGAATTATTTGTATTGATGCTAAGTCTCTTCTGAAGGATCTCATGGAGATATTGTGGCTGATCGGGGGTGGAATTGGAAGATATCTGGATAATCGGAAAGGGTGTGTCCGGTAGACTTAGCATTATTCAGTTTGACAGGGATTGGTAAGATAAGTGTTCTAGATACCCTGAGATCAATATAATAATAAAGGTGTCTCGAAATAGTGTTTATCCGAGGGAGCTTTCACGTGCGCATCCCATATATCACGTGTGTATCCTCGCATTTCCCAATGCGGCAACAAAAAGAAATTCTGCTGTTTTTGTTGCAAGATAAGATAAGGATAAACCGCTTGGCCAATCAGAGCCCAGCCCAGGCTAAAAACGGTTGTGAAAACTTTTTCCTTCCCGGCATCTCTGGCGCTAGGCAGAGAGCTCCTTCTGGGCTCCAGGCGGATAGTGGGCCGAGCTTCTTTATCACAAAAACTTTCAATATCTGGCAGAAGCGATAAAAAAGATAGCGATTGGAGCAACTGAAAGGGTCCACGATAATATTCTGGGGTAACAGCATTTTCGGAGGTGTTGATTCGTGTTTCAGTAATCTCTGGTTGCTGCTTCTGAGTGTCTCATACTTATCGTTGCGATAGTGCAAGTATTATTTACTGGGACCAGGTCTTATGTCAGCAGACGCACGCTTCTGATTGGCCAGCATGCACACATAATCAGTTCTCGAGCATCTCAGAACGAGTATTTATATACTGGCCACAATCCAGGAACCATTCAACGCACGTCTCAGTACCTTTGGAGCCTGCAAACACACACCTCAAAATGGTCTCCGTCGCCCACGAAAAGTACGACTCAGGAACCGTCGCGTTCATCACCCTCTCTGCTGCCCTCGTCCTCGTGATGGTGCCGGGCCTAGGGTTTCTGTACTCTGGTCTCGCCAGAAGAAAATCCGCTCTATCATTGATCTGGGCTGTCCTGATGGCATGTGTTGTGGGGATTGTCCAGTGGTACTTCTGGGGGTATTCTTTGGCCTTTTCTACTACTGCCACCAATGGATTCATTGGTAATTTGGACTCGTTTGGTTTGAGAAACGTTTATGGGACTGAAGACGCAGCATTTCCAGAATTCGTCTTTGCTATTTTCCAAAACATGTTCTTGTGTGTCACTTTGGCTATTATCGCAGGTGCCACTGCTGAAAGAGGTCGTGTCTTGCCTCATATGGTGTTCTTGTTCATATGGGCCACCTTAGTTTACTGTCCTTTGGCTTGCTGGGTTTGGAATCCTAGTGGTTGGGCTTTCAAATGGGGTGCCTTGGATTACGCAGGTGGTTGTGCTGTCGAAATCGGTTCTGGTTTCGGTGGGTTTGTCTACTCTTGGTTCCTTGGTAGAAGAAAAGAAAAGCTTTTGATTAATTTCAGACCCCATAATGTCTCATTAGTCACATTAGGTACCTCGTTACTTTGGTTTGGTTGGTTAGGTTTCAACGGTGGTACCGCATTATACCCAACTTTAAAACCAATGTACGCTATCATGAACACTAATTTGACTGCATCTTTTGCAGCAATGACTTGGTGTCTTTTAGATTATAGATTAGAAAAGAAGTGGTCCACTGTTGGTTTATGTTCTGGTTTGATTTCTGGTTTGGTTGCTGCCACTCCAGCATCTGGATGTATCACACTATATGGTTCTGTCATCTTGGGTATCGTTACAGGTGTCATTTGTAACTTCTCCACTGGTATTAAATACCTAGTTGGTGTTGATGATGCCTTGGATATCCTAGCTGAGCACGGGATGGCAGGCGTTATTGGTTTATTCTTCAATGCTTTGTTTGGTGCTGATTGGGTCATTGGTATGGATGGTATCACTGAACATGAGGGTGGTTTCATCTCTCACAATTACAAACAAATCTACATTCAAATCGCAGTCATTGCTGCCACGATTGGTTATACCGTTGTTGTGACTGCTATTATTTGTTTTGTCATTAACATGATCCCAGGTTTGCATCTAAGAGCCACTGAAGAAGCTGAAGCTAAAGGTATGGATGAAGATCAAATTGGTGAATTCGCATATGATTACGTTGAAGTTAGAAGAGATTTCCTAAGTTGGGGTAATGGTCAAAACGATCATAATCCATTAGATCATATTCCTCAAGTTATCGACCAACAAACTCAAGATCAATCCACCTCTGAAACCGGTGGTATTAAGGAAGAGAAAGTTGAGTAGATTGAGTTGAGTTTCTGTATTTAATTTTTTTATGATTCCGTTATGATGATAATGAGCCCCTTTTTTATTGCGTTTTACTGTTTTGTTTCATTTCATTCGTTTTTTATATCCATGTGCATTTTAGCTGTGTGATTTACCTTTTTTTGGCTGCATTGGTGGGTTGTTTGGAGTGTGGTGGTTATGTTATTGTTCGATCTGGTTATAGAAGATCGAAGTAGTTTAATTTAAATATATGATAATTGTGTAATTTATCATTAAACTATTTGTAGCTATCACTCTTTTCCAATGGATCGAGCTAGTCTCAGTATGCATTTGATGTTCATTTGATCATATATACCCACTAGTTAGTACCTATCTTCATTAAAACCTGTAATAACAATTGCATTACAATGTAAATGAATGCTTATGGAAAAAGGCTATGAACTTGTTAGGGCTTAAGATGCTGGATAGAATATATATAGTATAGAGATGTTTTTCCACTCTAGAAGACATAATTCTAGATAGAACAGATCATACGAACACGCAGTAATCCAAAAACTAAAGTTAATCAAAATACGTAATCAAAACAAGCTATATTTGTACAATAGACATTATCCAAATCAAACTTTGACTAAATTTTGTGAAAATAGTAGCAGTTAACATAGTGATTGCTCAGTAGCAGTTACCCTAGTGATTGTTAGTATTGAACGTAATTGATGGTGGCATTATTGTGTATTTAAGATTCAATCTTGCGATTAATTCTAATGATGGATCCTCACCGGTTAAAGTTTCATGATTAAAGAACTTCTTTAAAGAAGATGAAATCTATAAAGCTAGATTAGTGGGTAGAGGTTTTAAGGCCAAATATCAGCTAGCAGACATTTATGGAAATGTACCATCATTGGATGCAATAAGGTTATTTATCAGTTTAGTTGCAACTTTCAAATATGAAATGAGACAGTGTGATGTTAGCACAGCATTCCTGCACTCAAGTCTACCTTATGACGTTTATTTGAAACTTCCATTCACTGGAGATAGAAATAGTAATAGGATGGTTAAACTGAATAAGTCAATCTATGGATTGATTGAATCTTCAAATTTGTTTTATTTATTTATGACAGAAAAGCTAGAAAAGTTGGGATTCGTTAATACAGAAACCGATCCAGGACTATTCAAACACAAGAAAAAGGACATGATTTTGGTGCTTTATGTTGATGATTTCATGCTAGCTGGCAGAAACAATAATGATATACAAATGGTTATTGATGAGTTAAGCAAAGAAATTGAATTGAAAGACATGGGACAACCAAAGAGATTCCTTTCCTATACAATCAATCGCAAGAAGGAAGATCTAATTACGTTGGATATTGAAGAGTTTCTAACAAAGATTGAAAACAAGCACAAAATAAAACTACCAGAAAAGTT